>UELU01126766.1:0-11448 GCA_900490025.1 Megastigmus dorsalis
CATTTATGCGGTGCATCTTAAGCTTTTCGGTAAGATTTACAGAAAAATCATGTCAAATCGACACTAGAAATTTGAAACATTATTTTTGATATTTTGTAAATGATTGTAAATTATACTTTCAGTTTCTATATGAAGATTTTTATTTAAATTTTATTAAAATAATGAATAATGAGTGATTTAGTAAAACTATATTTTAATAGAAGAATAAATAATCTTAGCACACGATAACCAGGGGGGGGCACAGGAACTGACACACTTACCCTATCTAATCATCTAAGTATTGGATTCTTATTTCTTGTATAAGAAAAACTTTATACTAAATAAAACGTTGGCGAACGAATAAATTCAATTAATGTTCATATATAAATGAAGCAATATATGATGCGATATTCGAATCGCCTGTTGAAGTTTACAATTACTATAATTTATGTAAATTGTATATTGATTCGTTTACCTCTTTCATATCGAAAAATTATTTATATAGTTGCGCAAAATTCCAAGCAATTGCTTCAATAGCGCTTCAAGTACGAGCTCGTCTTATAAGCGTGCATTTTTTCTCAACTTCACATTTTGCAATACGCCAAGAAAATATGGCGTGTGCAACTGCAGCTACTGGAAAAAAGAGAATTAGCGCAATTTTGAACTTCGTGCAGGTCGTAAATGAAGTTGTTGCAAGCTACATTCAATGAAATCGTTCTTAATGTTGATAAAATAAGTTCCAAAACTAAATATCTAGTTGTAATATAAATTAATTCTTTATACGTTTTCCCACATCATTTAAAATCAAAGAACGCGGCCTCAACAAGAAATAAAGCAAAAAAGCCGTTATCTAACCCTCTGAATTCCGCAGAGTCGCAATTAAGAACCGTCCCGCGATATCCTTCCAAACGAACCTGTACATGTATATGTATATACGAGCGCAGAAATTGAACGTGTATGCGTAATGAAGCAAATCGTTCCTTCGCAAGGACTCGCCAACTCGCGCGTAACGACTGTCACAAGGCCGATATATAAGCGTCGATCGCTCCTCGTTATACCGCGGATTTGCCGCTTTCGCAGCTTGTTTCATTGTTTCTGCAAAAAAATTTGTACTGTTACGCGCCTCGTTAGGTTTCCTCGCGGTTTTTATCGCGTTTTCTGGAAGAACTTCGGTTTTGAAGGACGATCAACTTCAATGTTATATTTCCTTCTATTTTTTTTTGAGGTGAGGTTCGCTTGTGCACTGATTTGAGATATGCAGAAAGGTTGCGCTCGTATAGATGCTAGGAACGGTTTGTTATCTTGAAAACGGATTTTTGGAACGAAATTTGTCTCTAAACGCAGAAAGTAATTAAACAGTTTTCATATCCGTTATGCTGTTATACTTGTAAATCTTTACAGTTAAATCTTTTTTTTAAATCTTTGTCCTTAAAGTTTTTACTTACGCAAAGAAATGTCTTCTAAGCCATATTCCACTTCTTCTCTCTTCATCAACAACTACACTTTATAACTCGCTGAAATAAGACAAGCGGAGTAATAGTAATCAAGCTGATGCCGAGCCTCCCACCGAAGATCGACGAAAAAAAAATCAACCCAACGATTATGCGCAAGCTTCGTGCACACGGACAAGATATCGGCGACGACGGTTGCGCAACGTATACACGTGTACATATACATATACATATATGTACGATGTACGACGGGAATCCGGTTCGCGGCGGATACCCCCAACAAAGCTATAACCCGATGACCGACGCTGTAGAGATTCGCCCGCGCTACAGTAGATTACTTGTACATATATATACACATGCCTTTCTTAAAAAATTGTTGTATATGCACGATTTGAATCGTTGGTGAATTTAATGAGAATTATTGCGGGAGATGCGGTCGTTTGTTTCACGGATGGTTTGGATTTATGATGCTTGTGGATTGCGAGTTGAAATTAATATAGTAGTGGACGATATGAGGGTTTGAAATATGTTTTGAAAATTGGGTTATTTTGGATGGGTGGATTTTATTTGCGTTTTTTGAAATATCAACGTTATTCGAACTTCTCGCCGTATAGAATTGTTCCCAGTCTAATGTGAAGCTTGTGAATATACATTATATACATAAGGGTATTAATAGAATGTCTAAAACCTATTTTTAATTCATGGACATTGAAGAAGTGTGAATGACCTTAGAAGATAAAACTGACTTTTTAAACGTCGTTATAAAAGCTTCAGATCTTAACCGATTAATTCTGTATGAGTATATCGATTATTCTTTCTTGTACAAATCGTACGCTTCCACTTGAAAGTTTTTAGTCCGAAATTTCTCGCAACGTTTAGCTGTAAAACAAAATAAAAACTTTCACACGCTGTATAAAATTATAGGTGAAAAATTCACGATACTGTCCAATTGAACTTGAACCACTTCTGACGCGACTATCTTGCAGCTTAACGGTGCCGCGATGACGCGTGACTCATGACGTACGCTCAATTGTCCCGAAAAAATAATAAAACTTGAATTGGAATTGACTGCTCTTTCACGCGCGCTATACTCGCTTTTAACGCGCCTCTACTCTTCAAAGGAAATAAAAGAATTTCGCACACATTCAAGAGTTGAACAGTCGATATTTAACAAACGTTTTTTCATTACGTTACTCTATTGCGTTACCGATAACAAACCGGATATTTAACTTTTATTGTGTGATTATTTCCATACAATTGCGGAATAAAAGCATCACAGTATAAGTAATGAATGTACATAAAAAAAAAAACAAGGTTTCAGTCGAACGATTCATTAATTTCTGACAAAAATATAATAGCCTAATAATAACGTAATCAAGTCGCGGAAATGGCATTGGATTAAATTTTTCATACAAATCTCGCGCACCTAAGCATAACAATGATGCATTCCTCTCGCGAACTGGAGGAAAATATACCTTCGCGATATCGAGAAACAATCGACGAGCGTCAGTTCCGGTCCCAAGCTTCGCTCCGAAACGAGTGCGAACTGCGAACTGCGAACTGCGAACTGCAAAGACAAGCAAGTGCGCGCGCAAGGGGCGATTCACACGAGGCATGGAAGACTTCCGCAAATTCAGTTTGTCGCGCCAAATCATCACCCTGAACGTACAGATTCGAAATGCCAAGATCATGTGTTTTCCCGTACGACTGGCCTTTTATTTATTATCGCTCTAAGCCAATGTCTTTGACTCAAATGATGATTACCTGGAGAGGCTTGAATTTGATAAGAGAAATGTCCTTTTGTGGTTCTAGTATATGGACATTGGTGAGGACATCGGCGTACCGGATGACTTCACAACCAGCGAAATGGTCTCGGGCATGTGGTGGCGGCATTTGGTTGCCGGTGGTGTTGCCGGCGGGGTATCGCGCACCTGCACCGCACCACTCGACCGCATTAAGGTCTACCTTCAGGTATGCATCATTTTCTCGATCTCACTTATGAATAAATATCTCCTATATCCTTGGCTCTCTTGTTCCTTATGTTTAACTCTTATAGGTTAGACGAGACAACGGCTGTTTTTGTTTTCGAACTGTTCCGTTTTTTTAATTTTAAATAGTGTATTAGGTATAGTATAGTAGAAGTTTTGAGCAACCATAGAATAATAACCTAATTTATACTTTCAAAGACTTGAGAGCCGATGTTTTGAAAATGCAACGAAGAGGAATGACATTTGATAAAACGATGAATCTACGATAGTTTAAAGTACGATGATTTGATCATTTGGTATTTTTATTAGTGACCTGCATACCAGTTAATCAAAACCGCAACAAGAGTATTATATACCGATAAGATGAATGGCAATTTAAAAATTGCCATTGTGATCCTATAATGTATCAAAGTAAGACTTTTTCTTTAAGCCTAACTAGGGCTTTCAATAGAATTTTCATTGCCAATAAAGTTAAATATATTCCTACTTAAATTTATATTAAAGTAAAAGAGATTCACAGTTTTATCAAAAACGATTCCTTTTTTCATGCAGATTTTCCAGCCGCGTCGTACAAATCAGGCAACACTCAATTCCGAGTCAATGGAAAACCGAGACGTATATATAAAGTTGAACGTTATTTGTACAGGTACACGGCTCGCGAAACTGCAACATCCTCAGCTGCGGCAGGTACATGTTACGCGAGGGCGGTGTCAAGAGCTACTGGCGCGGCAACGGCATCAACGTACTTAAAATCGGACCCGAGACAGCCCTCAAATTCATGGCCTACGAGCAAGTGAAGAGGACGATCAAGGGCACGGACAATCGGGAGCTGACCATCTACGAGAGGTTCGTCGCCGGCTCGATCGCCGGTGGCATCAGCCAGTCCGCCATTTATCCCCTCGAGGTGAGATTCCAAAACTTCCAACTAAACTGCTCGTGCACTGCAGCTTTTTACAAAGTTCGAGAAATATCCAGTAACGTCCAACATCGTTTGATCGTCTTCTTTGTAATACAATTTTTGCATAAAAGTAAATTATATCTTTATTGAGCATGATCTATATTCTCAGGAATGAAATCATACCGGAAAGAGTTGCTACTTTATTAGATTAAAGCATCGCTCTAAGGAGCTTAATCTTAGCGCACAATGTAACGTAGAATAAATTTATCCGTGACTGGTATGTCTAATGAAATTTATGAATTTTTCAGGTGCTGAAAACGCGATTGGCACTCAGAAAGACCGGAGAGTTCAAAGGGGTATTCGATGCAGCGCAGAAGATATATCTTCAAGCAGGCTTGAAAAGTTTTTACAGAGGCTACGTTCCCAATCTCATTGGTATTCTGCCGTATGCAGGAATCGATTTGGCTGTGTACGAGGTTAGTATATTATTTATCAATTTGTAAATTCATCCAATCCTCTGTTCAAACGAGAGGCCTAAAACTTATCAATATTAAAAGAACAAAAAATAAATGGAGTACTCAATTCAAACCCTCATATTTTGTTGCTTAAATCTGTTTGAATCCCCTATCTATAACGTAATTACGCTAATTATCCAACTGGGTCGTTTTATTTTGCAGACGCTAAAGAACAATTACATTCGCACGCACGCGAAGAACGAGCAGCCGGCAATCTGGCTGTTGATTCTGTGCGGCACGGTGTCGAGCACTGCGGGCCAGGTCTGCTCGTACCCGTTGGCTCTAGTCAGGACGCGACTGCAGGCCCAGATAGTCCCGGTCAACGGCAAGAACAACATGGTCGGCACATTCACAGATATTTTCAAGCGGGAGGGCGTCCGCGGACTCTACAGGGGTCTCACGCCCAACTTTCTCAAGGTGAGCCTATACTCGCCATTGTCGGCGACAAATCTGAAATGTTAATATTGATGGACGTTCGCTCGGAATAACAATATCGTGGCGTTTGATTTCAGGTCGCGCCGGCAGTATCAACGAGTTACGTCGTCTACGAGTACGTGCGACAGGCGCTGGGAGTTAACATGACGTGATGAAGATATTATTTAGGAATTATTAATTTTTATTAAATTATTCTGTAATTTTACAATAGGAACCTACGGTAATAATGCAAAACAAAAACTAAACTCGAAAAAAAAAACATATATTAACGCGGACAAGCATTGCGACAAAAGACGGCCGTACACCCCGAGTACTATGAATGATTAATTGCGAATTGCAAGAAGGAAACGATGAAACAAAAAAAAAAGAAACACTGCGGCGTCTCTTCCCTTCCTAATTAACTGTAATTAACTCAATTTATTTATTGTTACGCGATGTATAAATTTTCTCGAGCCTTTGCGACTTCTTATAACCGATTTAGGTACTATATTTTTGCAGAGAGCGTATAGGAATCATTCTGACTATGACGAAAGAAAGGTTGATTGAGAATGCGCTGAAAACGAGGTGCGAATGAAAGAGAGGTGTAGTTAAAACAAAGTAATATGTCCTTTGGGGTAGCTGGGTAAGTTGTCCCCATTGTCTGACGTCTCGTTTAGTTTTTAATTCACTCACGTATTATTTTCTTTCCTGTGCAATGTGACGTCTTGCTTTTCTTTTTTAAAGAATCAAACGCGTCCACGGAAGTTTTTTAGCGGATTCGTAAGTGCAGAATATAGAGGTAACCTTTTCTTTTAAACAAAGCGGCACTTTTGTTCCTAGCTATTCCGGAGGAGTGAAGTATAGGCAAAAAAAAGTTCGAAACGAAATGCGAGAATAGTGCAAAGTAAATCCCGAACAGCAGGCTTGGAAGGGATCGACTGATTTTTTCTCGAAAGTCGATAATGTAATAAGTAGTACGATCGAGTTATACTTACACTGTGATAAGTATGATTATAAGATTTAAAAAAAAAAAAAAAAATGAAAACAATTGGTGTGCGATTCAACAATCGATGTCTCATGCGGATCGAAAATTTAAAAAAGTACTGTCAAGGCATTTGTTTTTGAATCGTATGCAGGTTTAACTAATTAAGGCAGTTCTTTAGCCTCTTCATAGTCCAAAAGAAAGAACGTTTAAAGAATCATTGACCGTTTTGTGGGTCATTAAATATAATAAATACCCGATCGCGTTTATTGCACTCGTTAATGCAACGCCATTCATTCCTTAGTTAAAAATGAAAAGAAGAAATCTTGTAAACGAAGTTCTTGTACATTGTAGCTAGGAAGATATTTATGTATAACACGCGTCTTCGAATCTCGCTTGTTAAGCCTTTTTGATGATTAAAAAAAATAAGACGTTAAACAAAGTTAAAAAAAAATCCCATGCAAAGTTCCGACATTCGAGGTCGTACCATGAAAAAGGCTATAAGAAAAGTTCATGGAGATGTTTGTTGATTGATACAACATGAAAAAAGTAAAAACGACTCATTATATTATGAATTAGTTATGCATAAACAAAAAATGAAAAGAAATTTCATTCGCAAATGTGTCTGAAATCAAAAGAATAAAGATAATGATTCGGTATGTAGCGCAGAAGACAGTTTTAGCTTTGCAGGACTGAGATGTTCTTATACATGACTTTAAATCAATTATAGCTAAAGCGAGTCGATGACTTTTTCTAGTTCTTTTTTATGGCTCTGTGTCTGAATGTATATTAATAGTTTTTTTCTATGAATAAATGTAATTTATTGACTCATCCACAAATATTCTTGTTACTATTCATTACCTACCTTTATTATATTATATAAGCTGCTATTTTTTAAATGTTCAATTAGTGACATGAAATCTTGAAAATATTTCAGTATTGTAATTTTGAATAAGTACCACAATAATAATATTTAGCTTTCATAATGTCATAATTATTTATGGAAAATGTTTCTTTTTTTTTGGGAAAATCGATTACTTATATTAATTTATCATATGTAGTGAATGAAGTATCAGTAGCATAAAGATTAATAACTTTCATCATCATAACATGCAATATTATAAATAATCATATACAGTAGGCATGATTTTCTTTTAGAAATGTAAATGAATTAAAATTTAATTGAGATTTAATCATTTTCACATTTTATTCTTTGACTTGATTCAGTCTCATTGACGATACATATTTAAAATATATAATAAATATTTAATTAATAAAATGCTCAAAAAGACTTTTTTAAGGAAACAAAACATTGCTAAAATTAATTGAATAATAGTACTTTTTATAGTTGTAACTTCATAAGGTACATATATAAGAATTGATTCACTTTCATAATTCGTATTTCGTTTGTGTATTTACAAGCAATTCTTAAATGCAATAAAGGATTATTAATGGTTTGACCTTAATAATAACAGATCTAAATAAATTGCCGTCATGACAACAGTTAATAAGTATTCTGCAGAATTTCATAGTAATTATCTTTAAAGCTTGTTTTTATATCGAGTAAGGAGACTCTAATTCACTTAACTCGACGCTGATGTAACAAATAAAATCTTTATGTAGAAAGTGTCCTTTTTCACTAAGTACTTTCCTCTCTGAAAATAACAGTTAGGCCGTAAAACGTATGATATCACACCGTGCCTATCAGCGACTATGTATTCAACATTATTCAATATATTAATTATCTACCTATTTTCTTTCTTTTTTTATCTATATCATACAAAAATTATTGTTTACATAATAAATGTATAAAATCAGTAGCCCGACGAGTGTAGTAGAATAAGTTACAATGTGGAATGTAATATCACGCAGTGTATTGTTATGGATAAACTATAAGCCTCCTGCAGCATCCTTGTCCAGAATCCAGTAGAGAGTTCCATTTGTTGGCTGCACTCTAGCTGCTGGTAAGTTTTCTTTATCTTTTAAAAGGCGCTAAAAAATTAATATATTTACTGTTAAAGTATAATATTATGCATTTCAGTATTTGTGATAAATATTGCTAGATGAGATAAACTTGTTATGAAATAATACTGAAGTATAAACAAATTACTGATTAAGAAATACTGATAGAATTATCTATAATCTTTAATATCAAAATACTAACTTTGACCATCTCTTTTTTGCTTGCACCAGTTGCTGCAAAAATACATGCTCTTGCATTGTTGATCACAGGGAAGGTCAGTGTGATCCTAGATGATGGTGGCTTGGGAGAGTCATTTATTGGACACACCCATAAACTAGTTTCTTCTAATAACCGATGATTAGGAAACAATGAACAGGTATGGCCATCTGGTCCCATTCCGAGTAATAAAACATCAAACCTTGGCACACTATCCGGAGGAAAATACACAGACATTTTCTTAATGTAATCTTTTGCTGCTTCTTCCGCTAGAAACGATTTTTAAAGGTAATTAATGCGTGTAAATATAGGTAATTTTTGAATCCGATATCCTTCTTTTGTAAACAATAAAAAACATTTAAGAATAAAGATTATACCTGTGAGATCTTGTTCAATCTTTATAAACTGTTCTTCTGTAATAGGAACTTTTCCAATCAAGCTTGACCTGTACTGTCCATATGTTGACTCTTCATTTTCAAAGGAAACAATCCTCTCATCACAGAAGAAAAATCTCCACTTACTCCAATCAGTATATATTGATGGTAAAGCCTCTGACAGAAATTTCACCATCGATCCTCCTTTGTAACAAGAAATAACAAAATAATATAAACAACATTTGATCGTAGATAAATGATAAGGATGTTTTTATAAGGCAGAAAAAGCAGTTTTATTTATGAATAACAATATAACGAATTTGTCGGCTTTATTGCATCATCTTAAAAATTTAATGTTACCGAAGCTACAGAAGTTTAACCTTAAATGCAATTTTATAAATCAATAGATTAAACTTAGTTGTGTACAAGAAATATAGATAAAATTCAAGCTTTTAAAAAACAAGTATATTTTTATAATGTTTGTTATACATTTGGCGAAAATAAACAGAAGTTCAGAAAAAACTTACCGGATAAGCCAATTTTGAAAACATCCTCACTGTCTATAGCTTCGTTCGCGCATTTTTCTATGATCTGAGAAAGACGCTGTGTAACGCCGGCCGCATCTGGTTCGATCAAAGTCTCAGCCATATTTTTGTGAATAAAGAAAACTAATAAAAAGCACAATATTTCCTGACAAACGCACACTTGTACGTACCGGGGAAAGCAGTTTTTCAATGTCAAACGATCCGAGTATCCGACTGATTCGAGTGATTCGAGCGAACGGCCACGGGATATTGCGGGTCTACGGGATGATCAGTGCTTTTTTTAGGAAGATCCGAAACGTTTCAATTTAATACCTGCAGAGGGCTTAAATTGTACGAGCGTAAATGTTAAATTTTCATGCTTATTTATCTAAATGAATTTTGATTAAATGCAAATAAGTATATAAAAAAGTTAAAATAAGCGTGTGTTTGAACGTACTCATTGCATGCAATCTCCTATCTGACTGTACTTTCGAATTTTTGTCGCCAATTGTACTTATACATCATTTGAACGAAAACAAGAAATTGCTCCAGAATGCAGTTTTCATGTAATGTTAAAGTATACTTATGTACATACCTAATACCTACATGAAAGTATCTTATCTGAAAAAATTTAACATTGGAAAAACGCAAACTGGCATTTAAACTGGCTTTTAAATACCCCATAAAAACATATTTTCAGGTGAAGGTTTTAAAAGTGTAATTATATAAATGCATGTTAAATGTAAGTAAGTACTGTAAGTAGTCACCTGTTTTTAAAACCAATTTTTAAATTTTAACTGCAATGAGGTATGTCCGCAAAAATTGCCATTAGGGCGGCGCAGCTATGCACAAGAGACTCCACCAGCGTAGCCAAAAGCGGCTCTCTCAGAGAGGGAAATTTAAAATAATTAAAAAAACGCGAAACAAGTAATAGGAAAAAAATATTTTTATGTATTGATAATTTCAAATAAATTAAAAGCAACAAAGTTACTATGCCAGAATTAGTTATTAGTAATTATTTATTGGTTTCGGGCGGTGCCACTCGCTACCACGTTAAATTTGGACTTATTTTCACTTAAACAGAGTAAAATAGCGTTTAGTAAAATTATAAAGTAATTAAACTTTAATTTGAAAGTGAAATAGCAATGATTATTGTTAAAAAAGTGATTTATAAAAGTAATAATTGTACAACCGATCTGCATTACCCTGTGTGCGGCAACGCGTTGTTTTTATAGTCCACTCTTCGCGAGTTCATCTGTTTACGTGTTAACGATACTATTCTCATAATATTTATATTTTGTATTATAAAAATTAGCTTTAGAACATAAATTGCCATTATTTTAAATCTGTATTATTATTTTATTTTATCTAATATATATATATATATATTATTATATGGATATAGATTAGATATTTAGCACAACTTAAAATTTAAATTCTGTTCATTGAGTATATTCTTATTGATATGATTTTAAATATCCGTACATCTTCCATTACATAATTATATAAATTACTAAATTATATTTTTTTACAATTCTTTTGCCTTACCAAAAATTCGATTTTTCTAAATATCGTGGCTTGGTCAAACCTCTTCATATACATATTATGTTCAATACATAATTACGGACTCTAGCGGTAAGGTAGGAATCTTTCCGACTCTAGCACGTACGTGGAAATAAACATATAGACATAAAATTATATAAATTATAAAATAAATAATACCTGCAGCTCCTGCTCTTATTTTGCGTTTTTATAGAACTATCAAAATATGAAATAAAAAACTCACACAAGATCCCAATTGAAAGCGATTATTATATTTAAACTATAAATATTTATACAGTAAGGCCTTTTAGCAGGTTTCTAAATATTTTGATCCATTTGTTTTCCATCAGTTATAAGTTCGTTTAGTTGGAAAACAAAATTAATGTCGATTTTTAAATCAATTTAAGAACACCTATTTAAAGTATTGACTATATGAATATATAAACAAAGACAAACGCGAAGGTAATATTATTTATTTTTCCGCAAAATAAGAACAGGAGTATGTATTATTTATTTTATCTTTTATATCCTTATATGTCTATATATTTTCCTTGTAAGTCTATTTGTTTCCACCTGGTGCTATTCAGCATGGGCATCAATGC
>UELU01126775.1:0-13199 GCA_900490025.1 Megastigmus dorsalis
CACTACTAGTTCGGATATTCCATATTCTATAACCTTCGTAGAAGAGTACATCTTGGTTTATACTTCGCTCGGAGAATCTGAGTTGAATTTTCAAAATATGCAGCAGAATCATTTTTAATGAGGTTAATTATAAATTAATTAATTAATTTTCCAATTTTGAAAAAATAATTATGTCGGTTCGTACTCTACTTGGTTTTCGAGAAAAAAAATTAATGCAATGCTGAAAATATTCATCTACCGCCATCTATTATCCTCCATCTCAATTTTGTTGGCGATATCAACAAATGGACAAAACAACACTCCGTACAGTCGGTCTTCTCCGTAACCTTAAAAACACTTTTTTTCGAGATCATCGGAGACCGGAGTGAAGTTGCCGCACTCCACTCGCCGCTCGGTAACGTCACGACGACGAACCCAACTGGAAGGGTCATTTTAGACCCGTAATTTCGGCAACTACGATGAATAATCAATATTTCTAATATTTATTACGAAAGGATAAAAATATTATCGCTAACCAAAAACGACTATTTCGACTTATTTTTATCCCTTCTACAAGAATATGGCAGAAATATTCGAAAGAAACATTTATTTCGGAAAATAAATTTTTTATCTTTTGAACCAAAAATTTTACATTAATTCTGGCTATACCATTGAATTCTTATCGCAACTTAACGTCGAATGAGACATGCTGCACTTTTATTTTTCTATCCAGTTACGAATAAACTTAAGTCAAAAGTGGTGCGTGCTAAGTGTGTCACGCGGTATATGCGTGCGTACACTCAACACCATATGAGCTAAATCAAGGTACTCGACATTTCCGAGAATGGTAAACTCTATTGGCGATTGATTGGTAAGTGACAATATTGGTTTGTATTATACCCAGTGAGAATTTTCGATAGCTGCCTGTGTCGTCGGCAATTCAAAGAGCGATAATTCAGACTTTAATGATTGACAAAAATGAGTGTGTAAAAGCGCCATCTTGTAACAATTTTCAAAAATATCTCGCACAGAGCGATCTTTGTTTATTTTTCCAGTTTGCGTATTCCTGTTCGCCTTATCACCTTTTCCGAAATTTTTCTTCTTCTGCTCTGTCTTTTTCTTACTGTACAAGGAGATACTCTGTTCGCCACCACCACCACCACTGAGAGACTGAGGCTTCTATGTCAATCGCCTTCTTTTATACTACGTTTCATCTACCATATCTCCACGATTGGCCTTCATTTTAAAAAGTCTCATGACCCCTCTCCTATACGTTTAGAAAGTGACTCGTTGAGTGGCTTATGATGTATGAGGATAGCCTCTTTACGGGCTTTCGCCACTTCTCTGAGTTTGTCTTTGAGTTTGGGTATTGCGCGTCGGTATCCTGCACCTAGCTGATAGGAACATCTGCTACTACTGCCTCCAATACTTGTAGTGTGGGTAGGTTGGTTAAAATGATCTCCGTATTGATTTCTTATATCTATCTCAATAGACCGAAATGAGCATGATAACAAGGGCACATACATTGATGGGGAAAAGTTTGTAATCTAGGTGTTGCCATAGGTATATGCATTTAACTGAAAAGGTACAGCTCGCAGTAAACGTGTGTGAACATCGCCCGCCACGTACAGCTGACAAATACTAAAGACTGTAGACCATCAGCACAGAGGGTAAACTATCCATAAGATTCACTGGTCAATTGCCGATAATACAGTTTCCTCCCTTATCTTATCGCAGAATATTAATTTATTATCTTCAAGGTCCAGTATTTTGTACAATTTTTCCGATAGTGTAAAAGTATGTATATAGACTGCATAATCAGCGGTACAATTGCATATAACCTGCACGTACCCACCACACTAAATTTGAAAATGTATATGTTCCTTCACATTACTCAAACTATTTATTTCAGAATGTTTCAATGTCTTCCTCATAGTGTTCATCGTTCGCCAAAACTTGCGTACGCTTTGATTTTCTCACGTGTACGGCATTCTTCTTTTTATCGTCGCTTATGTGCTGAAATGCGAGAGGTATTTGAATCTCGCTGAATCCCACGCACCACTCACCGTGTAGACTAAAGTTTTGCGGCAGCTGCATGGTAAAATTCGTGGGTGTGTTGTTTGGAAATACATTCACAATGTTGTTGCTCGACAGAACAACGTAAAATTCGTCCCTCATTGTAGACTTTCCAGATCTTTAGCAAATGTCCAAGAGTTGAATTTTTCAGGATACCCTTTTCAACTCAGAAAGTATTGTTTTCTCGCTCCTCTACTTTTTCTCTTTAGGATCTTCTCGATCTCCAAAGTATCCTCTGTCAAATATTTGTTTACTCTGCTTAACTGCTCTTTGTAAAAGAAGCCGTCAATTTTTCCTCTACTGAGATCCTGCACTGAATAGACGCAGAAATAGACTACCGGCTACCGCAAAGAGTCGATTCGAGTAATTTTAAATAGCTCCAATGTTCAGCCACCCTTGTATGCTTTATAAAATTTCCTAGCACGACTGATGCGCACTAAATTTTGACTGGCTATAAACACATAATATAAGGTCCCTTTGGAAGGCACCATTTTTATCCCACTGTGCCATGAATTATTGTAGGCTTCAAGAATATTATCCAACATGTCAGTGTAACAACTCGTATGGAAATGTGAAAAATAGCGCCACAAATGGCCTTTCAACGTTCTACTAAATCGTTCGGCTACGGCTGCCCTGACATTCGGGTCCCCCGCCGTGCGATAAATAATGTTTCTCTTTTTTAATAGCTGCTGTACTTCGTGACCTATAAATTCTTTACCCTTGCCTGTCTGTAAATATATAGGCTGTTGTACTCTTGTGCTGCTGTGGCTATTTTTTTTCGCTAGAATGCACTGAAACGTATCGGCAGCAGTTTTAGATATCTTGTCTGAAAGGGAAACAATACTAATGAAAGCATCAGTGAAAGATTTAGAGGATCGCCATGAGGCAGACGGGCTTGTACCGCTCTCTACGCCATCTTCTCCTAGATGCATCCATGGCCCCAACTGAAATTTGGGCGATTTTATCAAACGACTTATCTTAGGCTGCAGTGCCGATGTTTTTTGTGCCCTCAACTCCACCTCCTTTTTCTTGATAGACTAAATATGATGAATTTGTATCGTTGGCACCGCCATTTGCCCCCAATACTATTTCTCCTTCTTTTTCTTCTCCTTCTTTATCAGTTGTATCGTAAGACTCGTTTTGAGATACGAAAGAATAGTGTGATGACGATAATGCCTCGATAGCCTTCCAGAGAAACTTAATCCCTACGAATTCCCACGGTACTTGTATTTCTCGAAGTAGGCGCGCAAACTGATTGTATTCGCGCGGTTATGGCTTATTTCTATGTCTCATAGCATCGTTGACGCCACGATCAGCACTGCCATCTACCGATATTACGACACGATCAGCATTGCCATCTACCGATATTACGCCACGTTCATGAAAAAATCGCTGCAGCGCTTGTTCGTACATACAGCTTGTTTCCCGCTCATCTACGGGGAAAATCTGAAATCAAAATTTTACTCGTGTCCTCGTCGAGAGGCGACGTTGCCATAGCCGGGATTCGGACAGTGTTACCAAAGGCTGCTCTGACAAGTGCTGCTGTTACTACTGGTGAATATTGCTCTACCCTCTCAATGCACTCTTGAGGGATCAAAATCATTTTTCTTGCGTGCTCCATATCGATAATATAAGCTTTTCCATTGCTGGCACAATAGCGTCTACCTTAACCAGCAAATTTTTTCTAGTCGCGTTGTTACCTAATCTGGGTCTATACAGTCTGCTGAGAGGAAAATTGCCCCGCAAGATATTTAGAGTACTCTTGCAAATGTAACTCACGTGCTTGGAATCCGCTTTGCTCAGAAGTGCGTCCCTCTGATGACTATCAATGTGGCAAATAACTTTAAATATATCGAAACGTTTTCGCCTTATTGGTCAACGATTGCGACTACGTGCTGTCCGACCCATCACAGACGAAGGACTAGTACGTCACCCCACGATGCCGTGTCTTTTTATCTGTCCTCCTCTGCCGCAACTGCCACGTGGCACGTAGAGGTACTAATAATCGTTAAACGGAAACACATACGTGCGAAATCGACAATTTTCATGTGTCTCCTGTTTCAGATCTATGAGCAGATAGCTTTACGGCACAGCTACTGCGTCCATGTAGTCTTATTGCTAGAATTTTGGCCGTTCTGGGCAAAGCTGACATGCCAGGTGCTGTATTTGTGTATGATCTCGTGGAATCTTGAAAATAACTATGTAATTCGAGTTTAAGGAGATTTCACGCTGACCGTGATGGCAGAGATTTTGCGAAATGAAAATGATGCTCAGATTATTGTGATGACTGCCCCTCATGTAAAGATTGGCTACAATGCAAAACGATGATTCCTTCATCAGATAGTCGAGAAACAGAAACTTAAGCCTTGGATCCGCGACGTAGTCCTCGCTCTTTGGCAGACCTTCGTGATATTCGGTATTTTTACCAAATTCCTTGTTAATATAATCGTATAAGACTCTGCCAACAGCAATAGGTTTCAAAAATGGTAATGAAACTACGGGCAATGCTGTTCAAAGTTAGTTATTTATTTATTTTAACGACGTTTCGGCCACACTGTTGGAGGCCCTTTTCAATAGATTTCCTTGTTAATAGATTGCCACTCGCTGTACTAAAGCAATATACGCTCAAACGTCGTGTCGGGCATATGATCAATGTACTTGAAAAAGTTCTTTACAAATACCGTTTTACCACACGAAGTGGGCCGACAAATTACCGATGTCCATGGATGTTTCCAGCGCACATCCATTTTTACGACTAAACAGCTCATACACTCACTGGTTGTACTTAGAGCCGCCCCCTCCCCCATCGCGGTCGCTTCGTGCATGCGGGAGCGTTTCTAGCGCTAGCCAGAAGGTTAGCTACATTGTTTGCATAACTCGAGAGTTCGTATATAACCATATTTTTGCTATCGGTCTGTGTGTGTGCGCGCGTGGGATCATTTAACAATTATCTTATATTTAAATAAATTTATTTCAATAATTATGCACGGCTTTACGATTTATAAGCGTAAGGATAGCTCTTTTCGGTCGACACAAAACGTCATTTCGCATAAATGGGTTCGCCAATTTTACATTCACTCCGTGTTATCGCATCATAAGTTACAAGCAGCGGAGGTATTATTCCCTTTGAGAGCTTGCATACAGAATCAAAATTAATTTTCTCACTTGCGGCAAAGTTTAACCGTATACCCTGCACCTTGCAACCGCAAGACTAGGTACTTTCTGGTGTTAAAAACTTATACGCATAACATTTTGGGCCACCTGAAACAAATGATTCATCAGTAAGGTCATCTAGTAATGGTCCTGTTGGTAGCTCGTCAGCATCGCTGCCCTCTATACGTATGTATATAATCGAGACCGTATCGTAATACAGGACGCGCTCTTCTAGTGCTTTTAAGTACGCGAAAAGCTTTCATCGAGTAAGCGCTGTGGTGTATCCTGCGACCACAACATTACATAACGGTGAAGACTCAACAGCGTCGCCTTTGTAGTGGTAGTTCATATAAATAATGTTATCATCAATTGGTAAAACAGAGTTGTTCTCAACATCAGGACTGGCAATTAGTTGAAGCAGTTTTCCTTTTTGAACTGTATAATTTTATGTGACCATACTTCAAGCACTTTTCTGGTAATTTAACCCAGTTCCACAGCTTTTTTTAGCTCTTGAGCCACCCAAGTACCGATAAAAGCACGCTCCTTCGCATCCTCGTGACTGCATTCGCTTTGATTTTTTGTCTCAGTACACGATAGACATATTTGGAGCAGCAGCCTATTGTGCATTCTCTCAGGCAGTACAGGGTGATATAAGTTTTTTCGTGGCAGCACTTCACACATGATTGAATGTTCAAATACAAAATGTGAAATTGCCAAACCGTTTTGCTGCCGATCTGCCTCTATTCAAAAGTAGACTACTGGATGGATACAGCTATGCAGATGTTGAATGTACGAGCATAACGCCTAAATATCTGCCTCCACCCATTCGCAGATGTCTGAATAGTTGCAGCTATGAGGGCATTTTATATACGAGTACAATGCCTTAATACATGCCTCCATCCAAACACAGATGTCTGGACAGTTCCAGTTATGTAGGCGCTGTATGTAAGAGTGCAGTACCTAAATATCTGCCTCTATCCCTACACATATATTTGGATATGTGTAGCTATTTAGGCGTTATATGTATGAGTAGGAGATATTACGTGTGAACTCGAAAACTTATGTGAATAGTCTATATTATCTTTAATTAATGAGATCACAATTTACCTATTATGGCTCTATATCGTAGCCTTAAACGATAAATCAATGATTCATACACGTTTACGTGTAGACCTCTTTTGCTAAGACAATCTCAAATAATCCTTATGTCGATATCTTGGTTTCCGAAAAATTCCTCGATTATGCATACTCATAATATGATGTAAATTACATAGATTAATAATGACTCGAAGTTTTTTAAATAATACCATGACTGAATAGTGTTCTAGATTTTTCTGACACTTTTTACCGTCAAATAAACGTAACGTCGGTTCTTGATTCAGTGTGATCCTAGCACGCTAATAATAATATTCAAAATACTTCTCTTATCCATTATCGACCGACGTAGTACTTTGGTGGACTTTAGATAAGTGATGCATTTCTTGCTATTATGCCCTCTTTTATACTAGTTTTGACCATTAGAATTTAACGAAAAGAGGGGATAAAAGCATCTGATTATATCAAATTATACAATTTGTAACAGGGTATTTTGGGGGATACCTTATGCAGCAAGCACTCACCCCGGGGCGTACCGAGCAAGCCCGACGGCAACTCAACCCACGAGTTGCCGCGGCCTATTACAACGTGAGAGCTCGGTGCTCTCACTTCTCTCGTTCTCGGTGTGTTTGTGTGCGTGTGTATCCCCACACATGCATCGCCGGCTCTCTTTGCCAGGCTCGACTGCTCAGCTTTTGACCTGCAACTGATTGCTTCAAGTCCCGCGGAGAGTGGCAATAATCGGGGCTTGCACACACGACAAACGACGAATAAAGCACGTAAAAATAAAATAGTAGCTGTGACGTTTATTCGTCTATAAGAAAAATAGTTACAAATAATACGCGATGTGTTAGTGCGTGCTCGCAGGCCGACACCGTCACACGCGCACACTTCAATTCAAATTTTACCGAACAAAAGTCGAACGAAACGTCGAACGTACCGGACGTTCAAATATTCTGCTTTTCGAATATAATATTCTGGTGAATATTATATTCGATCGACGCCTGTATAGCTTGGCTATTCTCGGAGACTCGCCGAGTCTCCGACGAGTAAACACGCCGGCGCGTGTTTAACTCGCGCGACCTAAGGTAAAGTAGGTAATACCCGGACAGTTTTAAAGGTACTAAATTTTTATCCCTAATTTTCCAAATAAATTTGTTAGTTTTCGTAGATTTTCTTATTTTTATTATAAAAATAAGACTTTTTAATGTTGATTTAAAAAAAAATTATGTATATGTACTTTTTATTTTTAAAATAACAACGTTTTTAAGAAGCTTAGTTTGCTGAAATACTCGGACAGGCTTTTCGCGTTGGCTGCAATACTCGGACAAGATTAGACGGTATACTGGAACAAGTATTACAACGTGACTAAGCGCGACTAAATGCGATAAAAAGAAGTACTAAATAAATTGAATGACTAGCTAAACGTATTTATTGATGATAAATAATATAATTTTTGACTGTTTAACAAATATAAATATTGATTAAATAAATAATTAAATTTTTTCTTCTTTAATTTTCATCTTGCTTTGTAACGTCTGCATTTCATGAGTGATTAATAATAATCGATCGATGTTCGCTAGTTCATCTGCTAGTATTTTTTGTCTTTCCTGTATTTGTGTTTTATTTTCTTTAGAATTTTGATGTTTTATCTTTTTTTTCAGTTACTTAATTTTTTAATTAACATCTTTCTTTTTTTGCTGTGATTTCTTTTTCGTTTCTCGAAAATTTTTAATTATACTTCGTTCTTTTTCTTTTTGCAGTTTTGCTCTCTCTCTCTCTCTATCTTTTGTATTTTCTAAAATTTGTTTTTCCTACAATTTTTTCTCATCGTCTTTTTTCTCAAGAAGAGCAAGTAAATCGTGTACTATTAACTGCAGCTGGAGAAATTTCTTGAGATGTTACTTTCTTTTTCTTTTTTACATTAAAATTCCGTACAATGAAAGCATTTTTGAACGCAGGTGAAATTTCAACATTTATTTAATTTTCATCTTAAATAAAAAATATATTTATGTAAATGATATTAATATTTTGATAATATATTTTAACAATTTACTTACTGCTAGTACTGCTAGTACTTGCATGTTCAACTTGCTTAACACTAATACTTCTATTATCAGTGTCAATAATACGTTCCATGACAGCAGTGTCATTTCCATTGCGAAAATTATTCTCTCCACGGATTGATTTTGTAATTTTTTTTCGAATATATTACTTACTTTGTTCATTCGAAATTAATGAAACAGCAAATGTTATAACTTTTTGGCTGAGACAAATCAAGAAGATCATCTATAATAAATAATATAATTTATTAAGAAACATATATTTAAAAAAGATAATTTGGATTTGAAACTATTAATCTATACAAACTTCACAGCGACTCAAGACATTTATGTTATTATCATAAGCGTTTTCATTACAATCTATGAGAAAATTACACAGGCCCACAAAAAAAAAGTTTCCTGCGCGGTAGACCAGACCACGTGAGTTTAACGTTTTTCGGGTCGCTGAATCCGAATCCGTGGTCCATTTGACCCGGTCACGTCAGGGTCAAGGTCAGGCCAAAGTTAAATTCAGAAAATAAATCGCAAACAAAGTAAACTAGTATATCTATATGGTTTTGGGGTCGCTGAATCCGAATCCGTGGTCCATTTGACCCGGTTACGTCGGGGTCAAGGTCAGGCAAAGGTCAAATTCAGAAAATAAATCGCAAGCAAAGTAAACTAGTATATCAATATGTATTTGGGATCGCTGAATCCGAATCCGTGGTCCATTTGACCCGGTCACGTCAGGGTCAAGGTCAGGCCAAGGTCAAATTCAGAAAATAAATCGCAAACAAAGTTAACTGGTATATCTATATGTTTTTGTGGTCGCTGAATCCGAATTCGTGGTCCATTTGACCTTGTCATGTCGGGGTTAAGGTGAGGCCAAGGTCAAATTCAGAAAATAAATTGCAAGCAAAGTAAACTAGTATATCAATATGTATTTGGGGTCGCTGAATCCGAATCCGTGGTCCATTTGAACCAGTCACGTCAGGGTCAAGCTCAGGCCAAGGTCAAATTCAGAAAATGTATCGTATAATTCAGGTGTTTCGTGTAGTAAACTATATAATTTCGTTAAAACGTGCCATGAATTCCATGTGTTTTTTTTTCCGCTGAAAACAAATCCGCAACTTGATTAACCCCTACACATCAGAATTTTTTTCTAATCTCAAGAAATACCTCAAAATCCACCAAAACCATCAAATTCATTGCTTTATCTGTAAAACTATCTCTAAAATCCGATAACCACTCAATCCCAGGACCTTACCTCGATAACCCCGGACATTGCCCAATAAAATCCGATTATCCCATAACCCGATAACTCCATAAGGTAAGACAATCTGCTCTTTCTTACTCTTTTATCCTCAAATGACCTGTGAAGTGGATTGCGTTTGCGCTTTTTACTATTGTCAGTGTTCTCTCTTTTTAATGTCCAAAAGTAGTCAGCCATCATATGTGCATCCCACCTACCCTGATAACGTCTTTCCATTTCCTTCATATCTTGATGAAAGCGTTGTCCTTGTTCTTCGCTGTAATCCACAAGATTTTGTGGGAAGTTATCAAGATGCGAATCGAGAAAATGCAACTTGTAACTCATCAAAAACCCAATTTCTCTTAGATTTTGAGCATTTCGACTACCAATTCCTTATAGTTTCCACTCTTGTGATTACCCAAAAAATTTAAAGCTCAGCCATGCAGCTCGTTCTTTCTCTTACATTGTGTTAACTAATGATTCATCTCTTAATAACTTACGAATTTGAGGTCCATCAAATATACCTTTCAATTTTGCACTAGATAAAGCTGGAAATTGTTTAACCAAGTAAGTGAAACATTGTCCTTCCTTATCCAAAGCTTTTACATATTGTTTCATTAAACCAAGTTTTATGTGCAAAGGAGGAAGGAGAATCTTTGAAGGCTCAACCAAGGGTTTGTTTACGATGTTCATAGATCCAGGTAGCACTGTTACTCGAGCTGGCCAATCTTTTTTAGTATAATGACTACTGCGATCTCGACTGTCGCACAGGCACAGAAAGCATGGAAACTTCGTGAAACCAGATTGCTGACCCAGAATAAGCGTGAGTATCTTAAGATTACCACAAATCTGCCAATTGTGTTCTGTGTATTTAATCTTATTCAAAACCATCTCAATATTTTTATATTTTTCCTTAGGCGTTACCGAATGGGCTACGGGTACAGGAGCATACACATTTGTATTATTTAATAACACTTCTTTGAGGCTCCGTTTAGAGGAATCTATGAATAGCCTCCAATCATTGGGTTCGTATATATTCTCTTTTAACTCATTCATGAGACCATAAACATTATTGCAATACACCAAGTCTCCTTCTTCACTAAAGTATTTTCGGAAAGGCTCATCTCTATTACGATAAAATGAAACTTTCGTTCCTTTGGAGAGCATATTTCTTTCTTTTAGTCTTGAAGCTAGCAATTCTGCTCCATCTTTTGGCAGCGCAAGGGCTCTGACTAAATCATTCAGATCACCTTGATTGAACGTCTGTATTGTGGTATCTTTTTCTGTCGGTACATACTCTTTCGGATCTTCATCATCATTATTACTTACACTACTTTCTTCTTCAATGTCTTCTTTGCCTATTTCATCATATTCATCTACTTCCATATGAGCCACATTCGAATCGAGAGCCACGGTGATCTTCTTCTCTATGATCCGTAGACTTTAGAGATGCTTTTATAACACTTGATACTTCTGCATACTTTATCTTGCTCAAATTTGATGAGCTGGTTTCGTTAACACTATTGTACATGAGTTATGGAATTGCTACTTGCATGATTTACTCAGTATGTATGCCAGACATATGTATCAAGCGTAAAAAAGCATCTTGAATTGTTATCATTTTTTTTCTGCCACAGTATAGTAGACAAAGAAGATATTGAAGAAGAAAGTAGTGAAAGTAATAATGATGATGAAGATCAGGAAGAGTTTGTACCGACAGAAAAAGATACCACAATACGGACGTTCAATTAAGGTGATCTGAATGATTTAGTCAGAGACCTTGCGCTGCCAAAAAAGTGCAAACGCAATCCACTTCACAGGTCATTTGAGGATAAAAGAGTAAGGAAGGGCAGATTGTCTTAGGTTATGGAGTTATCGGGTTATGGGATAATCGGATTTTATTGGGCAATGTCCGGGGTTATCGAGGTAAAGTCCTGAGGTATCTAAGGGTCGTGGTATTGAGTGGTTATGGGATTTTAGAGATAGTTTTACAGATAAAGCAATGTATTTGATGGTTTTGTTGGATTTTGAGGTATTTCTTGAGGTTAGAAAAAAATTCTGACGTGTAGGGGTTGGGTTAATCAAGTTGCGGATTTGTTTTCAGCGGGAAAAAAATACATGGAATTCATGGCGCGTTTTAACGAAATTATATAGTTTACTACACGAAACACCTGAATTATACGATACATTTTCTGAATTAGACCTTGGCCTGACCTTGACCCTGACGTGACCATGTCAAATGGACCAAGGATTCGGATTCAGCGATCCCAAATACATATAGATATACTAGTTTACTTTGCTTGCGATTTATTTTCTGAATTTGACCTTGGCCTGACCTTGACCCTGACGTGACCGGGTCAAATGGACCACGGATTCGGATTCAGCGACCCGAAAAACATTAAATTCACGTGGTCTGGTCTACCGCGCAGGAAATTTTTTTTTGTGGGCCTGTGTTATTTTCATTATGACACTAGCAAAGAAAGCTCGCTTCGCTCGCTATTTACATATTTTGATGCCGTAAAATTTATCCCTTTTCTACACATTTAACATGCTACATTATTGATATTTATATACGTAAGCTTTTTATGTAATATTATTAATACTGTAAAATTACTTTAGCTCGGGATGTGTTAGTGTATGGGGTTAGATTTTCTTTTTATAATATATTTGTCTGAAAAAATAATATTTATATATTTTCGTAAAACAATTTCGACGTGCAGTATTAAACTGTATGTCACAAAAATATTTTTACATTTACGATTTTTCATACAATAGATTATTTCCTTAAATTTATTGTAGATCATGTCAACTCTTATGACCACAATACAATACTTAAATAAATGTTTTTATATATATATTTTATATGCATATAACATTATAAAAAAATCGAAGAAAGTTGCTATGATATTTTATTAAATAAACTTTAAAATTTGTATGTCATTACAAATTTTATATAAAGGCAAATTTTAATATATGTATATATTTTACATATGATACATATGTATTGTAAAAATGAATATAAGAAGTATGCTACGTACGTACGCACAATTATTTACCAACTCTGATAGCTTAAAATAAAAAAATACTAAAGGATACAATTCCATTCGATGTATAAAAAGATGTGTTAATAAAATAATAATTACATTACCTTGGGGTGCGTCGGTACATGGGTTGGGTGTGATTTTGAAATATATATATATATTGAAAGATACCATTAATTATCTTTTCTAATAATAAAAAATACAAAATAAAAATGAAAATAATAAAATTAAAGAAAATTTAATTAAAGATAATTTAATTACAAATAAAAAAGTTAAGTAATGATATGTTCATCTAATTTTCTTACACATTTAAAAATTAGTATTTTAAATAAGTACACATTTTACGTAATATTATTATTGTTGTATTTATTACGTATAAAAATGTCATAAAACATTTTATTAATTATATAAATCATTAAAAATTCTATTAAATATTAAAGCGTTTAGTTATGAAGTGTTAATATAACAATAATTATATTAGCTTGGAGAGCGTTAGTCTTATATAGGAAGGCCTAGAGCTATACAACAAAATTATTTAGATTCAATGACACAATTACAAGT
>UELU01126776.1:0-12740 GCA_900490025.1 Megastigmus dorsalis
AAGACAAAGAGGAGGAAACAGACTGGAAAGGTAAACAAAGGTCGCTCTGTACGAGATATTTTTGAAAATTGACACAACATGGCGTTTTTACACACTCATTCTTGTGAATCATTAAAGTCTGAATTATCGCTCTTTGAATGGCCGACGACGCAGGCAGCTATCGAGAATTCTCACTGGGTACAGTACAAGCCGATATCGTCGCTTACCGACCAATCACCAATAGAATTTACCATTCCGGGCAATGTCGAGTATCTGGATTTGGCTCATACAGTATTGAGTGTGCGCGTGCACATAACGCCAGCTGGTGCAATACCCGAAGACACGACTGTGGGGCCTGTGAATAATTTTATGCACTCACTGTTCAACTAGGTTGACGTATTCTTTAATCAGAAACCTGTTTCGCCACCAAATAATGCCTATGCCTGCAGATCGTACATTGAAACTTTGCTTAATTATGGTAGGCAGCAAAAAAATCTCATTTGACGAGTGTTTTGTGGTATGACGATACAGCAGGATTTATGGATAACTTGCAAGATAATAACAAGGGTCTTGTCAGCAGACGAGATGTTATGACTAATAGTAAAATTGATATGGTCGGCCAATTGCATTGTGACGTCTTTAACTAGGATAGACTTTTACTTGGAGGCGTCGAGGTCAGAGTACGACTTGTACGCTCCCGAGACAGTTTCTGCCTCATGGATTCTTCAGGGATGTATACAGTTAAAATTACCGAAGCAACTCTATTTGTTCGACGATTGAAGATAAACCCACACATTTTACTATCGCATGAGAAAGCTTTATCCAGAACAACAGCAAAATATACACTTACGCGTGTAGAGGTTAAAGCTGTAACCATGCATAATGGCGTTCATGGCGAGACGATGGATAACGTTATTCTCGGTCAATTACAGAAAAGAATCATCATTGGTTTTGTGGAGAATAAGGTTTACAATGGTAATAAGAGTCTCAACCCATTCAACTTCAAAAACTTTTATGTAAATTTTTTGAGTCTGTACGTGGATGGTGTGCAGATACCCTCAAAACCATTACAGCCAAATTTTGAAAACGACAGTAGAATGTACGTTGATGCCTATCATACTCTGTTTTTGGGTACAGGTATGCATTTCTTGAATTTGGGGATTTGGCATCACACGCGAGGATTATGCCCAAAGTTTTTATCTCTTTGCCTTTGACTTGACGCCTGATTTATCGGCCAATGAAGACATTCATTGGAATTTAATCAGGAGCGGTAGTGTGAGGATTGACGTGAGATTCGACGAGCCCTTGGCTGCGGCTGTAAATTGCATGATTTATGCTGAGTATGACAATTTATTGGGGATTCGAAAAGTAATCAAACCCTACTATTTGAGATATAGCTGCGCGCTTAATAATGCTTATCGTCTGAGGAATTGGATAAATTCACACGGTTACAGAAGATAGGATACAATAGAGCCTATATCTGAGCTACCGTTGAACCTCTGCGATGAATACGATGGAAATTTTTATACACCTGTCCCAGATAAAACGTCACACTGTAGGAGTGTATCCTGCAGATCGGATCCCTCTCACTTGGACGAGACCAGCTGCTCTTCTATTTAATACAGAAGAACATAGGAGAAGTAGTATTGGGTTGCCATATATGTAACAAAAGACGGTGTTGGTTTCTACTTTGATAGTTTTGGTAACAGGCCTCTCATTTCACACTATCTGAATCGTATACGGAGAAATTGCAAAAAGTTTAAGTAGAATAATGCTCGATTGCAAAAAATTTTGTAGGTGGGCTGCGCAATATGTAATTGAACCTAAAACGTGCTGGAACTTGATAGTGTCGTATAAGCACCCTACAACGAATCTCTCATTGGATCCCCATGAACAGGACTACTGATTTTGGCATACAAATAGTGGCTTCTTGAGGCATTGTAGCCACACAGTCTCCGACCGCCTCCGTTGAACAGTCGTCTAATTAGTACAGAAGAACAAGAGAAAAATGGCAACTTCTACTCAAGCATACAGCTGTCACCAGCTTCTGCCTATGATGTATGGCTTGAACATCTCCTTTGGAAAGATTATCCTCGTCGGCTTGGAAAATGTTTCTGCTGGGTCGAAAGATTTCCGATCGATTGTACGCATTAGTGGATCATCAGACTTTTCTGGGTTTCCATTCTCACTCGATGCTTGGGACGGTCTCAAGCAACAGTTTAAAAAAATTAATAAGTATTTTCGGGCGTACAACGAGGAAGAACTGGTGGATCAGCGCATATCGATTCCTGGGTATACTATTAGATACATGATAAGTTACTCTGACAAGGCTTTTGAGTTAATACATGATGGGGAAGAGGAAGCTGATGGTGGTGAATCTGCAAAGAAGCGCTTTCGAAAATCACTTGTCTTTAAACGTTTTACCTTTGAGAAGCTAAAAGCTCTCACCCAATGTATAGATTATAGAATAAAATATTTGTTAGGCGTTTCAAAAGGTATTAATTGTATATTAGATTCACTTGTAAATTATGCTAAAGAGAAAATACAGAACGACGAAAATTCGCAATATACTTGTCTTAGTAGCGGAAACGTAGAGTATGCGCTACGATCTATCGATGATAGTTTTGTAAATAATCTAGAGAACTCCTTAAAGGAGTTTAATGTACATATGGCAACCGAAGACATATATATCGTCCTGTATGAATTTTCTAACTTATACTTACGGTCTCTGATTATATTCTTAAATGAATCTGTAGATAAATAATGACAATAAATGTTTTAAAAATATTTATCAATCTCTTTTTTGACTACTTACCTTGTACTACCCCTCGACCTATCCTATCTTCCGTCGCACTTACTTAATCGTTATATATTTGAAATTATTTATTTATCTTTGGAATTCATGTATTATTATTAATAACTGTTTTTTTATATAAAAGTCAATATACTTACACTGGTAGTAGTAATAATGATGATAATAATAATAGCGATAGTAGTTGCCATGCTCGTATTTGCAAACTTGCAAAATATGCAGCTGTAGTTGGTGAGGGTATGTGATGGTGGTGGGGGCTAGCTGAATTTTTCAAACTTGCAAAATATACAGTTGTAGTGGGGGCCTAGCTGCACCCCATCGACGCATTCAGTCTCTATGCAGCCGTCACCGAGGGAACATCTCGACTTGGGTAGCTAAATCTCTCTCGTTTCGCGTGCATGCGTGTGCGTGTGCGCGTGCGCGTGCGTGTGCGTGTGTGTGTATGTGTGCGCATGCGAGTACGTGTGTGGCACTAAGCCGGGTCAAAACATACCTGTCCTTGTCTGAAGTTAATGACCCCCTGCTTCGAGGACAAGTTTGTATGTGGCACTATGGCCTGTCATAACAAACCTGTCCTCGTCAGAGGTTAATGACCCTGTCTCAAGGTCAAGTTTGTTGTGACGGGCCATAGTGCCACTATAACTACTCAGGTTTGATACTCCTATCATGGGATAAATGGAGTATTTTTATAATTCAAATTATCACTTATTATTTTAAATTATTATTAATTATCTAGAAAAAAAAATATAAATGCAAAATACTAATTTTACTTATTCTTCCTTTTAGGTGGAGCCGACCCGTTACATTGGTCCCCCGAACTAAATTTTCTATTCCCGATGTAAGAAGGAGAAACAAAATTAAGTTGCTAAAAAGTAGGTAATGGTATACTCAATACTACATACCAGATTGAGTTTTATATAGAAAAATTATTTAACAAAAAAAAATCTATATACAATAAAAAATTTCTTTAAGAAAAAAAATATAAAAAACAATCTCTCCCTTCCTTAGGGATCTGCTAATGAGGAGGCTGCCAGTTCTAAGGTGTCCCCGTCCTCCTCGCTGTCCTCGCCGAACAACTCCACGAATCCATCCCTTGGAAGGAGTTTTGTCAATGGCATCTATTGGAGTTGATAGGCCCTCAACTGCTTTCAGCATTTCCTCAAAGGTTTCTACCCTTCTCGCCGGAATCACCTCGCTTTCTCCTCCCTCATTGCGGATGGTCGCTTGGGGTTGGCGGAACAATAAACCACTCACATCGCGCTGTTCTAAGGGATTGGCCGTGAGTTCTAGTGTCTCCAGTCGTTTCTGGAGAGATCGAGCGGGAGAGCTTCTGCCTCGGGCATCTGGAGTATACCGGTTCGTGAGCCAGTCACGCACCAGCATAATGCTGTTACGTGCCTGCTCACGTAACTTTTCTTTTTCAGCCTCACGTTGCGCGCGATCTTTTGCGAAGAGAGCAACCATCATATCCCGATGTTGTATGTCCTGCCTCTCCCTTGCCCGTCTTGCATCCTCCTTCAGGTCTTTGATTTGGTCTTGCAACCACATCGTGTGTCTCTCCATCTTCCTGCGTAGTTTTCGACATTGTAGCTTATTGGACATTTTTTCTAAAATATGGATGAAGCATATTAGTGTGGAATTTTCTCCGAACAATTTTTGAATCAAGGTGTGTTAGTAGGTATGTTCCATTGTTATACTCATAGGATATGATGTAAGGTCCCTCATAAATTGGCATAAACTTAGCGGTGATTTGTTTCTCAGCGACCGACACATTGCATGCCTTTACTAATACCCAATTGTTTATTTTATATTTAATTAAGTCATGCTCTTCATTATATTTTTTCGCACCTTTTTCTCCTTTAGATTTCATTTTATTTTTTGCCCATATTATTTTTCTTTCCCACGGTATATCATCTATCTTGGGTACGTCAATCCATTTTTCCCAATACCGCGTTGGTTTTTTGTTAAAGTTTAACTCCATTGGAGTTAGTGCGATTGTTTCGTGGTATATTTCATTAAGACAATTTCGGATAAATGG
Source organism: Megastigmus dorsalis (assembly GCA_900490025.1). Lineage (NCBI taxonomy): Eukaryota > Metazoa > Arthropoda > Insecta > Hymenoptera > Megastigmidae > Megastigmus > Megastigmus dorsalis. Next base: position 4,830 of record UELU01126776.1, read on the forward strand.
AATCCACGAAGCCCAGCTTTTTTGTTTTTCTCCTACTAACGTTCTAAAAAATCTACCTAACTCTCGATTAACCCTTTCCACGATAATCCCTTGTGGATGTCGAATTGAAGAAAATATTGGTTTAATTTGCTCACTTTTAAATTTATTGATCCAGATTTTCGAGGTGAATTGCGTCCCATGATCACTTTGAATTCTCTTTAGTTTTCCACATATATTTATATAGTTATTAAATATTTTATTAATCGTTGTTCTGGTATTAGCTTTTTTTAGAGCATATAAAACAACATATTTTGATACTACATCTATAACTGCCAAAATATGCTTTACCCCTCCTGTTGATGTCGGCAGAGGACCGTAAAAATCTATAGATACTAAATCGTTAATCTTTTCCGGAATTATTGGTTTATACTCAGCGGCCGTACTTAAAGTATATATTTTATTCCTTTGGCAGCTATCGCATATCTTGATTGTTTTTGCTACCATTTTTTTCAATTTTGGATAGTAAAAATGTTCCGATATCATATGGCTACATTTTCTTGCACCGATATATCCATATAGCTCATGCGTTTCTTCAATTAAATTTTCTGCCAACTCCGGACTGAGAACTATATGTTTGTTTTTTAACAGTATATTTCCTTGTAAATGAAAATCCCGATAACGTTCTTTTCTTTCCAATTTATTTATTATAAATTGCCATTTGTCATGACTTACTTGATAATTCTGAATGTCCTTTAATTTTTCCTGTACTTTTTTACTTGGGCTGCGGGTTAGAAGGATTGCAATCAAAGTTTTTTCATCATGCATATCACATAGTTGCCTCGGAATCCTGCTTAGAGTATCTGCTACCACGTTGTTTCTTCCTTCAACGTGCTCAATCTTTAAATCATAATCTTGAATTGCTAGTGACCATCAAGTTAACGTTCCGCTTAAAAATTGGCAAGTTGATAAAAACATCAATGTTCGGTGATTGGTTTGAATCTTTATCTTGGCACCGATGAGATATGTTCAGAATTTTTGTAATGCCCATACAATCGCTAAAAGTTCCTGTTCGTTAGTAAAGTATTTTCTTTCTGCTTCACGTAATGTCCGACTAGCCATAGTTATAATATGAGGTTGGCCAAACTCATTTTCCTGACACAGTATTGCTCCAATTGCGTAATTACTTGCATCCGTGGTTAAAATAAATGGTCTTGTTCTTACCGGGTGGTAAAGGAAAGCTTTTTTACAAAACAGGGTTTTTAGTTTTTTGAATGCATGTTTCTCTCTACGACCCCAATTAAATTTTTTCTCGCCACTTATACATTCTTATAAGGGTTGAGCTTCATACGACAGTCTGTCTGTAAATTTGGAGAAGAAATTTATCAGCCCTAAAAATCCCTTAACTTGTTTTTCATTCTTCGGAGATGGGAAGTTTTCAATATCTTCTACTTTTTTAGGATCCAATCTGACTCCCTCAGTCGTTAAAATGTGTCCCAAGAATTTTATTTCTGTTTTGCAAAAGTCTACTTTGTCAAAATTTACAGTTAGATTTTCCAATCCGATCCTCTCAAATAGAAAATCCAAATGCTCAAGATGATCTTTGTAATTTTGTGAGACACACGTCCAATCATCTACAAAGTTTATAACAAAGTCTTCGATTCCTTTTAATACAGGCTCTGATGCTCTTATCAATACAGCTGTACTAACTTTTAATCCAAAAGGCACAACCTTGTGTTGATATGTTTTGACATTAATCCGAAAAGCCGTATATTTTCTTGACTCTTTCGCTAATGGAATCTGCCAAAGACTAGCAGTTAGATCCATTCTACTCATAACCGCTATATTACCAATTTTTTTTAGTATTTCGGCTAATTCCTCCGGAGAATCATAATCATTTTGCAAGTCTTTATTCAAATTCCTTGCATCCAAGCATAATCTCACTGTGCCATTTTTCTTTATTGCTGCGACTGCTGGATTAATGTACGGGCTTGTGGATCTTTCAATAATATCGTATTCAAGCATTCTCTCTATCTCTTTATCAACTTTCTCACGATACTGCATCGGAATAGGATAAGTTTTGAAAAGAATGGTGTATTTTCTTTTAGTATTAATTTATGTTCATATGACATAAATCTTCCGGGTTTAGAACTAAAAATATTGCGATGTCGTTTAATGAGATTTTTTAGTTGTTCCTTATATTCTAGGCCTTTCTCTCCAATACCTTCCAACTTATTTTCTATGTCTTGATCCGTTATCTCAGTCGGTTCTTCTACCTCTCCATCTTTTCTTATCTCCAATGTTCCAGGTACATTATTATACAGTTCATCATATACGTAATTAATGACCGCTTGGTCCATCGACTTGATTTTTCCTGTGTCATATTTTATATGAAATTCTTAAGTGTATTAATCCTTCCGTTTGCCGCATCTAATTGTATTTTTAGCATGGCTTGTGCATCTACTCCTAGGGTACATCTTTTTACTAACTTCGTCACGATTATAAAATTTAATATTATGTTTTCCTCTTTTATCCGTACACTGGGATTTATTTGTTTCTTGAGTGGGATTGATTTTCCCCTGTGAATCCAATTGCCTTTGTATTTACTAGTGGGAGAGTGGAACACAGAGAAAAATTTGTTTCTTTGAATTTTTTATACAATTCTTGAGATAGGAACGTGATTCTACTTTCTGTATCTATTAATGCAAGTACTTGTACCCCCTCAATTTCAATATTTATCTCTGGACAAACATATTCGGTCCTACTTCCTTGCGCGGATTCTTCTTTAGGTAAGAATTCGCGAGTATTTTCAAAAATTGTTTGCACATTGTTAATGATCTCTTGTCCTTCTGTATTTTCTTGGTTCACCATTATTTCCGTTGTACTAGGATTGTTTATAATTATTTTGTCCGAGGCTCTTAGCACAACGTTATACAATTTTCCGAGCTTTCCTCGATTTTTTCGGCTTCCAAATCAATCTCCCGTACCTCTACCGGTCGTGGCCGGATTGATCCTTGATTATATCCTCGTGGGTGTTCATTTCTGGGTGGCTGAGTAGTTGGTCGATAATTATTCCTATTCTCTTGGTTTCGATAGGTACTATTGTTTGTTCTGTTATTGTCGCTAATCGGGGTTGATGATCGAAAATTCCTGTCCCCCTTTCCAGAGTAACTATTATTGTTCTCCCTCCTCCAACTCGGGATGCTATATGAATTGTTGCTCTTCTCTGCCAGCGTTATGTTTAACAGTCCTACTTGATCCAGAGAGTCCAACATCTTAATTAGTTGCTCAATGTTAATTATCGCTCTTGTTAGGATAGATTGTTGTACGTTCTCATCGAAATGTCGTGATAATTTTTCGATAATTTCTGTCATACTGGGTACATCTTCTAGCATTTTTACTTTATTGTATAGTCGAGTAATATATTCTCCACGAGTTAACCCACTGTCTTTTCTACAAAGCCAAACTCGAGCTCTCGGCGAATATTGGACTGTGCTGCGCAATTTCAATACCTCTCTCGGAAAAGAGCGTGGAAATCATTAAAAGACCCTTTGCTCGATCGACTCCCACCAGTCTTGTGCAGGACCTTTTAAGGATTGGGCTATTATATATTTCGGATTTACCCCCAGTGCCATTACTTCTAAATATTCTTTTAATAGTTTAATATAGTGCATCGGTCTCTCTTCCATTTTTCCTCCAAATGTAGGTAGATCTATTTTAATATTTTCTCCTGCATTTATTGGAGTCTGTTTTATTGATGCCACATATTCTATTAAGTCCTCCCTTGTTTCTTCAATTCTTCTGTGTAATTCTTCTTGTTTTTTATTTAATTCGTTGAATCTTACGTCTTGATCATGCACCGCAACACTAAGTCTCGTATTGTGCTCTTCCATTTGTAATCTTCTTTCATTTATTTCGGCTAGTCTTTTCTCAATGAAGTTCATGCGATTGGAATTTTTTATAATAAATGTGCTATTTCTGATATTTACCTCATTTATCCGTCGCTCGAAATCACTTATTTTTTCACCTTTTTGCGATATTTCTTGAAATTTGTTCTGATTTCCCTGTACTATTTTTGCCGTTCCTTTTTGCCTGTCTCTTAAGGTGTACAGAATTCCTGTTAACTAAGTCATCTCTTCTGTCCCCCTCCTATTTGTTAAACCTTCCTCTATCCTTTCGGATGAAGGAATATTTAATCTTGGAGGAATCATGACTTGGAATGGTTCAATTCCCGATATATTTAAGTTAGACCCGCTGTGATTGTTTGACTGAGTTGTTATACGTTCCGGTACTGAGGATACGTTCGTGCTTCGTGTACCTACTCTTCTACTTGCACTTCTTCCACGTGGTTTTCTTCCTCGCGTATTCATTTTGAACTCTTTAGTCGGCTTTATTTTATTTATTTATTTAACGTCGAACGTTATATTTTATTACGATAATACGAGTGTTAAGATTCACGATTTTCACCTAATTATTTTTTTTCAGTGCCCCCTATGCTTAACTTGCTCATCTTACTGCAAATGGATTGCATTGCACATTTTAGAAGTAAAACCCTAGTGCGCAGTTTTTTATTATTTGTTGACACTAACTGCCCCAACAGCCTATTTTCTTGTCGCAAGGTGTTATCTTCCAAATCCTCAATTTTTTGCATGCGTGAGTGACTATTGATTCCAATCTATCTACTTTTAGATTTAGATTATTATAATTCTCGAACAATATTTCGTGTTCTTCTTCGATTTCTATATCAAAGTCCTCAATTTTTTCTACTCTCTCTGATAAATTCTGCGTAATGAGGGATAAATGATCCTCACCTATGGTGTGATAATCCAACTCGGGGAAAGCTCTCCACTCGGATGACCTCCACTTAAGGTGTTCCATCTACCTGCTCGAGTGACCAGATAGACAGAAGTGAAGATCCTGATTTTCGGTAGTCCTTATATACCCGAGATATCTCGCCAAATTAGGTAACTGTGTGGAATTGAGATTGTGTAAGTAATCACCTTTAATTTATTATTTTCTTTTTTACGTGTTTGTTTGGTTTTGTGTGTTTAAATTAACTCTTTCGAAACATAACCTTAATTTAGGTTATGTTTATATTTTTGCTAACCTCTGTTTTTTGACTCTAGTATGTTTTTTAGTATATAGTTATGTAAGTGTAGGTGTCTCGGTTAACGTGTGTAGTTGGTAACAATGTTTGGTATCTGACATGTTTTATGTTGCTATTTGCAGGTTTTCTTGACGTATCGTCTGTCTTCGTTCCACGATAAGTTTAGTGGCTTGAGATGATGCTGTTGCCGGCATTGCTTATCCTGCGCTGATTCTACTCCATCTGTTTTTCTGCGCATGGCGCGAAAGTTTGAATTGGGTAATATTTGCTCGTCACCCATCGGTTACCTGCCCCGTTTCCTGACTCAGGCTGTGGTGCACCAATTCAAATTCTTTTAATGAATTTCTTTCAATTTACAGGTAATTCTCAAATATATATATATATATATTAATTTGTTTAAATACGATCTATATCAAATATGTAAATTTATCTTATATTAATATTTGGTTAATTTTATTTTAATACTGAGTTTTTTGTTTCAGGTTGGATACTCCTATCATGGGATAAATGGAGTATTTTTATAATTCAAATTATCACTAATTATTTTAAATTATTATTAATTATTTAGAAAAAAAAATAATAAATACAAAATTACCCGTTACAATTTATTATATTCTGAATGTAACTGTATGAAATCTGGTAAATAAATAAATAAATAATTAAATAAATAAATAAATAAATAAATATGTTATTTTTTAATATTTCTTATAAATAATTATATTTCTAAAATCTTAAAAATCTATATTATATACATGAAGTAGTGCGAAGTTTCAAATGCATGAATAAAATCATTATTTATACTGAAATATGTAAAATAATACTTCATGTATAATAATATTTTAAGATTTTGATTGTTTATTTACTAGTCGCATAGTGTAATGTCATGTCGCTGTCGCTCGCAGAAAGTGTACGGGTGTCCTATTTGTATTCAGTTGCATTGAATTCACATCTATAGTATTATTATTTACATTAATATCATAGTGTTACATTGTCCGCACCAGGTTCTTTACAAGCAACAAGGAAGACATCAGCAAACTTGTCTTCTCAACCTACTTATAAGATATGTAATGTTTATTTATCTATGCAAATTAGTTTAATACAAAGAATAAGTAATATTTTTTATTTACCCTGGCGAAAATTATTTTGGTTATAAACTAATAAATATTGATAGAAACTGTTAGAAATAGCTAAAAATAGCTAGAAACTAATAAAAATTAATTATTATCAATAATGACGTGCAATTACTGTTAAAAAGTGATACTTATTGATATTTATTGTTGGAATTTGGACTAATTTATTAGTTATTGCCACGAATTATCCGTAATTATCATTTTTTTTATCAGTTATCAATTTGTATCAATTTTATCAGTTTTTATTAACTATTTTTTAAGAATATCAGTGCCATTAAAGCTGCTTATTTATAATAAACAAAAAACAATAATAAACAATAATAATACTAATGCTGCATTAATAATAACAATTATAATAATAATAATCTTTCGATTTTTTAAAATACAAATATTTTTTATGATTATTGTTGTTATTATTATTATAGAATGAGTATTATTATTCATTTTTTATTTTAAATAGTTTAAATTATGAAACTATAATCATTGATAAATAGCAATAAGAAATGACAAAAACAGATAAATACTAATAAAAATTGATAATAAGTGAAGTAGATACAGATATTTAATAATAAAAACTGAACCGATAATAATTAAAAAACATTAATATAAAAGTAATATAACGAATTTACGATTGAATTTGATATTCGATCGTTAATTCGATTGTATGCTCACTTCGACGGCGCTCAAGCATCGAGGATGATGAACGAGAGAGAGAGCGGTAATTAGCGAGCGATAGAGGGGGGCTATCGAGCCTCAGATCGATTTCCGCCGCGATAACGAGAGCACGCGAGAAAGATAGAAAACCGCGATTGGTGTATTGGTGTTAGCTTGTGTGTGTGAATTGGGACCACCACAACCAACCTTATAAATTGCACTGGGCTGCAGCCAGTGCAATAATCATCCACAGCGGAATAGAGACAGAGAGAGAGAGAGAGAGAGAGAGAGAGATATCGGTGCAAAGCAGCAAGAGTAAGTACTTGTCGTACTAGAGCGACGGATCGCAGCGGCGATCCGTGTATGTGTGTGCGATTGCGCGCCAAAAGATTCTTTGCCTCCTCGGTTCGCGAATCTGCTTGTATTCCATTTTATTATAGAATATATTTTGTTAATTAGATTCACGTAGTAATTATTCACGAGGTATCCTTATTTTCCCTGACATCCCGCGATTACCGCCGCCTCCGCAGGCACAGAATATAGCGGATCTGCTGTGCATTTTCTGAGCAAGCTGGACTCGTGAGCCTTGCACGGAGCTCACGAGTATCTTTGGTCCGAGCATCGAAAAGCGAGACTCAACAAGAGAGTCTCGCATTTGTCAACGGTAGCTGATAGATCCTGAACAGTGGGATAAATCAGAGGATTTTTCCACTGCAACGTGCAACAGAGAGGAGTGTGCAGTACAGGGTTACTGCACACTGAGAGTAAATCAGCCCCGTTACAACTGGCGCCCCACGTTGGGCCCCCTTTGGATCCTTAGGTCGTGGGTTCGAGCCCCGCGTCCGCGTACTTTTACCTCGATTTTCCCTAAATCCTGCCCCGTTACAAATGGCGCCCCACGTTGGTCGAGGTAAAAGTACGCGGACGCGGGGCTCGAACCCACGACCTAAGGATCCAAAGGCGCGCTCCTTAACACTGAGCCAACGCCGCACTGGCCTCGACTCAGCTACAGATCCTACCGACTACTTCATGCCGGTATCACAG
>UELU01126779.1:0-24508 GCA_900490025.1 Megastigmus dorsalis
ACTCACTCACTCACTCACTCACTCACTCATACCTTTGACTAGTTACTCAAAAATAGAAATATACTTTCATAAATGTCACGACCTATTCTTCCTTTTCAAATAAATTAATTAGCTACCCATTATTAGATAGATCTATTATTATTTATATAAAAAAATTCAAAAAATTTTAAATCATTGCAAACATAATAACCAAAATAACAACCTATTTTTCGCGATTTCTTTCTTCGAATAAAATGTAGAAAATTATATATATATATCGTATCAAAATCGTATTAGGTGCTTCAAATAAAAAATAATTACAAGATAATTATGCGGTAGGTAATAAGTATTTTAATATCTTAGTATCTCAGATTTACTTGAATATTTGGTTCGTACTCATATCCATTAAATTGAATTCATATCAAAGTCCATAAAGCATTAATAAAAATAAGTCATCTTAATTATTTCAGAAATTATAGAACTAATATTATTGTACTGCTAACTTTTTTTTTAATACTATTCATCTTATATGTAATGTTGCAGTGAAGAAGACTAACTGTTAGATCAGTGGAAAATTTGAAGTATCAAAGCGTACGAATAAGTATGAATATGTACGAAAGTATGTCAATGGGTATTAAGCTGTACAAAAACGTATATTATAGACTCCTGCGTAAAAATGGTTCTGTGTATCCCATATGTATATACGGGCCACCCTATTTTTATATATGTAGTAAACATGTGGCAAATGAGACAATCCCATAGGTTGTCTACATGACAAAAATTACACATGCATTCTAGCTTCAGTGTGGCCGAGTGGGGATGTGCGTCTGTGTGGATGAAATGTATATGTGGTTATAAATGTTTTTTATGTGACTTAGATGTGTGTATGTGCATTGTCGTTGTGGTTGATATAATACATGTATATGTTACGTGTGTTTTATATCGTTTGCGTGCGTATGTGCGTATATGTGTGTGCGTGCCTGTAAAATTCTTAATAAATCTATGAACACAGCAGGTGAAGTTTTTTCGCTATGTGGTGCGTTCATGAATCTCCGACTGTAGCTCTTTTAGTGCAAGTAGAAATAAATAAACTGATCCTCCTTTGCAACATGATCAGCATCTAAAATACAAACCATTATAAAAACCCACATTACGTTTAAATTATTCAACTAATAGAATTTTATAAATTAAATGTAAAGAAGTCTAAAAAGAAATTAAAATTTTAAATTAATAAATATTTTAATATTAATTAATTTTCACTAATTAAACCCACCGGTGTCGAACAATTTTTTATACCTCGAAAGCCTAAAAATCATGTCAAACTTCTGTTTTTTAGCTTCGAGTGGTATAAATAGAAATTAAAAACTGCATTTAAATAAAAAATTGTTTTAAAGTTACTTTATAAAGTATAAAAACTTAAAAAGCTTTATCAAGTTAGAGCTAAGATAATATGATAGCTACATTGTTTTGCGAATAAGAAATTTTTGAACTTGTCTGATTTCTGCCGCTTTAGGTAGTTGACGAACTGCAAATGAATCACCTTCTGAAGCGGATAAAATCAGATAAGTAGAATAATTTATTATTTTTCCAAGATTTTAAATATTGCTTTTACATAACCATTAGCTTAAAAGACTACGCAGTTCTTGAAAATTTTTTAATTGGTTTGCAATTTATAAATGGTGAAGTTCTTCCACTGATCGATAAAAAAGTAACTTATATTTAAACCTTATACAATTTATTAATTTGAAATTTTAATTTTTTAATGAGACTGTTTACAGAAATGTTTTCTGAGACCTTTTACAGAAATTTTTTACTTTACTTTACGAAAGCTCTGTTAGTTGTTCTCGGTTTTTGTAATATTTTGAGTTTCAGATACTGATCATTTTGCGAAAGATTAGTTCATTAATTTGTGCCTGCACCAAAAGGGCTACAGTCGGCGATTCATGAACTCACGGCATAGAGCAAACACTTCACCTGATGTGTTAGTCACATGTATTTCACATAAGTAGGATTTTTTGTAAATTCATAAAGACTTTTATAGATACGCACACATAACTGAATAAACATGTTACTGCGTAAGCCGCAGCGACCATACAGATACATCTAAGCCACATAAAAAGCATATATATAACCACATATACATGACAAACACAGTAATCACAGATCCCCACTCAACCCACACTTAAATTACATTACATGTGTTATTTTTGACATGTGGACAACCTATGACATTGTCTCATTTTCCACATGTTTGCTACATGCATGGAAATACATATGACCCGCATATGCCATATATGTATATATATATATATATATATTTGTAACATATAAAATTAGTTTTGCACGTCCTGGTAGAAAATTGACTAGGTTAACTGGTTAACGTGTTAATTAAAATGGTAATGTTTTATGCTTATTACGTAAGCAACATGCTTAAAAATCATTACACCACGGTTTAAATTTTTCAGTTTTAAAGTAGCTTTCAATTATATAGTGCGCAGTTTTTATGCAGGCCTCCGAACCAGAAATAATATCGAAAATTCCATGTATTCAAAAACTCTAGCTAAAAACTGCCTTGAAACTTTTTTTTTTATAAGTCATCGTTAAATCATTTTTAATAAAATCTATTAACTATATGTGCTACAAAATACTAAAATATAAATACATACCCTATAAACTATATAAATATTAAAAAACGATGTGCAAATTATACTTTTGTACAGACTGCACCAACTAGAACACAATATAGATTTACTTGTAATTATTATAACATATATCTTTAAATTGCTGAAGCTTTAAACTTAGTACCGCCAGCCCTGATAATTTTTTTTGCGCATCTATTCTAAACTTGACTTTATCTGATTTGTAAAAATGTGTGTTTAATACGTGCTAAGCATATAAGTCCCAATTAAATTAAATATCTCAATTTTTAATACCACAACATGTACTAAACTTTTCAGAAATCAATAGAGCGTATCAAAATTAGTTTACAAGCAGAGTTTCAAGAAAATGTGTCTAAAATCAATTTGCCGGATAACGTCCTTAACATTTCGACCAGAGTAATGTTACTTTTTCTATCAAAATATTTATTAACCTTAAAAATTCACTAATGCACTTTGATGCTTGTAATATGTATACAAAAAAAACATTTCATTACTAAAAAACTAATCAATGTCTTGAAAATGCATATATACATTTTGATACATCTTCAGAAATTTTAATGTTCAATTATTTTTATGAAATTAATTTACACCCGGTATCCTTCACAACTCACGGAACAAAATCGGAATTTATGCATTGAAGTTAAATACTACTGCAATCGATATCAATGGAGAGTGGGCTATACATGCAAAATAATAATTTTTCAATGGGGGAGTGTCTATTAACCCGGGTAAAAAGATTCCTATTTTGAGAACATACTGGACATTGTTATTGACAAAATTTTGGTACTACATTGGCAAAATATTGCAACCTGGTATTTCTACCGGTTACACACCCAACCTGTCGTCAATAGTGTTGAAAACACTACTCCAACAGGCTTTCCAAAATGCGAGCAATATTTTAGTAGCATTGATAAGCCATTTTATTTTTTTATTTATTAAAATTATAATAAAGATAATAGATATAATAATATGTGTTTATATAAAAAATTAATTTCTATTTTTATCGTAAAACATAACATACATTAATTATACATATTCTAAGTGCAGGAGTCATTTATCAAATCATCAAATTATACAGCATTATAATTTAATTTTTTATTATATCATGATACATTTCTTCTGCTTTATCGCGATGCATAAATTCCTTCCAATGACCCCTAGGAAGCATTGCGAGTTTCGAACACAACAGAAGATATTTCAAGTAAGTCTGTAACATATCAAAAAAGATATTATAAATCAACGAAGAATTTGAGAAAAGAAAAGGGCATTTATTAGAAATGTAGAAAAATCTGATTAGAAGAATTATTAGTTTAAAATTTAATCAAATTAATCGCTGTTTATAAAAAATGACATAAAATTTACAAAGTGAAACTTATTTTTAGATTCAATGGCATTAACGTTAGCGACAAATTTAAATTTAAATAGTAAAACAATGTTTAGGTACTTTAAATTTAAAAATAAGACGAATTAAACTATCAATGAAAACCGTTAAAAGTTATTGCAGGTAACTTAAGCTCGCGAGTATTTCGCATTTGAAAATATATTCAATTCTCTGCTCTAATTATCAATAAATTATTAAGCATCAGAAATCGCCAAAATCCTGATTAGGCATTTGAAATGAGACGTTCAATATTCATCATTATATCATTATTGCAGCATTAGAAACGTTCATGCAACAAAACTTTAAGCTCCAAGAAAAGTTCCAACAGCAATCAAATTTCAACGCTCAAAAATAAAAAAAAATAAGTTTTCAAAGCTTGTGTTCATAAATGTAATGTCCCCTTTATTGTACATAGTTAAAAATTCAAAATTACGGTTGTAGGTATGCAGGAAAAAAATGTCAATCTAAAGGTTGGATTTTAAAGATATTAAGTAATGAATTTTAATTTACACCGTGATCAAACAATTATAATGACTCAAATAATAATCTAACTTATCTGATAAAATGACTTCTTTTTAAACTAAACTTGAGTTTAGACTTGAGTGGAATTAAAAGAAATAACTCTGTTTACACAAAAGGTTTAGTCTTTAAGTATGGCAAGGTTCACCTTACTCAATGTTCTCGAATTGTAACCGTATTATAAACTCGCATTATAACCACTTGTATTTAAGCTAACACCATACTGGTATAAATTTGAAAATTTTGTTTTACATTAACTAACGTTTAAATAAAACGTTTAATAAATTAAGAATATTTCAATAAAATATACAACGCGGATATGGCACGAGTCGTAAGACGTGGGCCTTCGATAATTTTTTATGTTTATTTTAATACGTTTTTTTAATTAATACTTTTATATATATATATATATATATATATGTCCGTATTTCTTAAAATCTAACCTTTAGATTAACAAAGGTTTTCTCACATACCTACAACCGCAGGTTTGAATTTTTAACTATGTATAATAAAGAGGTCGTTATATTTATAAACGCAACTTTTGTATGTTTTTTTTTTCAGTGCTTAAATTGCATTACTGTTGGGACTTTTATTGGAGTTTAAATTTTTCGATGTATGGACGTTTCTGATGCTGCAATGATGGTCTTGATGTTCTTAGAGCTTCTCATTTCAAATGTCTAATCAGGATTTTGGAGAGATTTCTGCTGCTTAATAATTTTTCGATAAGTAGAGCCAAGTTTTGAATATATTTTCTGATGCAAAATACACGCGAATTTAAGTTACCTGCAATGAGCTTTAAAGGTTTTGATTGGTAGTTTAATTCGCCTTATTGTTAAATTTAAAGCATATAAACATCGTTTTTACCATTTTAATTTATTGTTAACGTTAATGCCATTGACTCTAAAAATAAGTTTCACTGATCTAGTATTTGTAAATTTTACGTCATTTTGTATAACAGCGATTACTTGGATTAAATTTTAAATTAATAATTTTTCTAATCAGATTTTTATACATTTTTCATAAATGCCGTTTATTTTTCTTAAATTTTTCATTGATTTATAATATTATTTTTCTCATATGTTACAGAATTACTTGGAATATCTCCTGCTCTGTTCAAAATTCTCACTGCTTCCTAGGAGCTATCAAAAGGGACTTAGACATCGTGATAAAGAAGAAGTAATATATCACGATGTAATAGAAAATGAAATTATAATGTTGTATAATGACGACCCGTGACTTAGAATATGTAAAATTAATGTATGTAATGTTCTTTTTTGCTGAAAATAAAAATTAATTTGTTAATATTAATACATATTAATTTATCTATTATCAATATAATTTTAATAAATAAAAAAATTAATAAAATGGAACTATAAATAAAATCGCTTATTATATTATTATAGGCTACGGTGGTCTCGGCCGGTTGACACAAGCACCTAAGTAAAATATTACATGGGTGTTATAAACACACCGTAGACCTTCGTCGCTGATAACACTGAGTAGGAGCATAAATAGAGAGACATTAAATAATATAAAAAAATCGAGTTATTCAATGCTACCAAAATATTACCTGCATATTAGAAAGCCTATTGGAGAAGCGTTCTCAATACTATTCTTGAAATGATATGTTGGAAATACCAGGTTGCAAAATTTTTCCAATAGCAATGTCCAATATGTTGGCTAAATGTTTCCCAAAGGAATCATTTTTATGCGAGAAGTAACAGTTTTCAAAATTTTTAAAATTTTTTTCTGCATGATGCCCACTACTTTTTCAATCAGTATTCCTGTAAGAATTTTTTTAAAGTACCTAATCTTTTTTTTGTAATTTACAAAACAATAAAATTTTTATCTTAAGTATTTCATTACATTTACAAACAATTACCCACGAGTCGAATGTATAACGGGAAATTTTCATGCCTATGTTTTTGAAAATACATTATTCAAAAAGTGCTTTGTCTAAACGTTTAATCTTGAGGATAACCCCTATACTCCTGTCAGAATTTTCAGCTTAGCAAGCGAGCAGCAACTAAATTTAATTAAATTGTTGCCAATAACAATATTTACTTGTTCTTTTGCTCTTATTCTCAAGCTCAGTTCATGCCTTTTTGGAAAGAAGGTATTTTCAAAAGCATAGATATGAAGATTCACAGTTGTTTAGGCAAATGTCGGATAATTGTTTAAATGAAATTATAAATAGTCTATTTGCGACTTGTAAGTTGGGATGTAAAATGCATGTCTATCTTAATTAAAAAAAATTCTTATTTACTTTTACTTTTATTCGCGATTCCAACTTAAATAGCTCCATTTTCAGAAATAAAGTATTTTCCAAAACATAATAATGCAATTTTACAGCTGTATAATTTCTTCACAAATCTATTGTAAATTATGGTTTCTTATGCGGTATGAGCTGCGTATCCTTCTTGTAAAGAAGTTTTTTCGAAAAAATCGAGAAGATGTGAAAATTTACAGTTTTACGCGAGGGTATAAAAATTGACAGCATTACAGACTAGTAGCAGTTAAATTTTTTAATCAAATTGTTGTAAGTTGATTTCATTTAACTGTTCCGATTGTTGCTTACTTTACCAAGCTTTGGCCGTGCTTCTTAAAAAAGGTGTATTTTCCAAAAAATTCTATAATTAACCGGTAGAGCACCTCATGAACCATATATGGTCATGAATTTTTTTGCTCAGGGGCCGTATGAGTTATATATGGTCTTGAATTTATTTTTATATAAAATTTGAATTATATTGCTAAATATCAGTAAATTGGCATATACCCTTGATTATTCACCCCTACTATACCTCCAAAATAAAAGGCACCCTCAGGATTGTATTTAATTTATTTTTTCCTTTGTTTTACTGAAATTAGTGAGGTGTACTATTTTTTAAAGCAATTCATAGCAGATTTTTTACTGCTGTTTACGATGTTTCGACAGTAAGTAGAGGTTGGTTGAACTGGTACTATGTATTTAAGTTAATTCAAAACATTTAATTTATATCGCTAGACCACCCCCCCCCAGATGGCTTTTTATTAGATGCTGTTTTTATAAGTTCCAGACTTTACAAATATTTCTTTTGCTCTAAAGTAATATAATATCTTAATATATTTTTTACATTTGTATAATGTAAAAATATTAAAAATGTTGAAATCTGTGGATACATCTGAGCAGGTAAAAATAAGTAACGAAATTATAGTTTACAAACAAAGTAAGTACTTTTGTTACAGTACTTACAATTTATGCTTATCTAAAATTGATAATTTCATTATAAAAAGGAAAAAATAATAGACGATGAAGATTGTTCTGGCTTTGAAAAGGGCTCAGAAAAAGAATTTGAAAAAAATGTTAAAATTTATGACGATTTAAAAACGATATATCTTTCAATTAAGTTCAATCTTCTCAATCTCAGCGTATGAAACCAAAAATAATTTCCGAAGAAATAGTGTAAATAAATTTAAATTTCTTGAAAAGACCACTTGACAGCAGAAATTCAAAATGTATTGAACACACAAAAGGATAAAGTAATATTAGATTTTTTGAATTTTTTACCAAAAGAAATATTTGAATATTTAATTTCTGCATTAATTATAGATGAAACGGCGTTTGTAGCATTTTGCGAACAGAAATGGTATTCCTTTGAAAATTTTAACTGAAAAATTGAGAAAAGGAGATGTTATTGGTATTCAAAATTCATTTTGGGATCAAAGTTATCAAGCGGAAGGACAAACGAGATGTTGTATTGAACACTGCTAAAAAAATTATCAAGTCTCATTAACGGAAACACATAAAAGAGGAGCAGATTACCAAAAAACCATTTTGCATATTAGATTATAACAGAACAAAAAAAAGGTGCAGACATTTCGGATCAGATGGTACCGGAAAATTGTTTTTGAGATGATTACATGTACAGCAGTAGTTAATGCTTAGAAACTACTTAAATCAACATCAAATAATCCAATGTCTCTACTAGATATTCGAGATAAACTAGCTAGAGAATGGTTAGCTACTGATGAAGAATCTGAAGATTATATGCCAAAAAGATCTCGGCACCCTTTAAAAGATAACGGTATTCATTAAAATGCAGTAAATGCTATAAGGTTTACAGGAAATTAGGATTGTTTGTCAAAAGAGCCGCAAAAAAAGCGAAACGAGTGCGCAGTTTCTGTGAACAGTGCGATAATCAACCTGTATATTGTTTAGTATGTTTCAATAAATGTCATAGATGTGTTTAAAATTGTTATACACCTTTTAAAAAGAAATTATTCATGTTATTTAATATTATTTTAGATAAGCATATATTTTTGTACTCTTTTTTGCATAACCATATTCTGTTAGTCTAATGTGAAAGAGTATAAATTAACACCATAAAACTTTTTCTAAATGCATATGTTTAAAATTATAGTAATTGGAGTTTAGGATAACATAACCTTATATATTAGCGACGGTCAACCTGTTAATTAATTAATCACATTAAATTATTGGGAATAATGTATTTAACTGTTGTTATGCTAAGGTTTCGAAGCTCTTTCAATGACTTCTTTAAAATAAAATGTTTTCCAAACTATTCAATCAGGAATGGAAATTTTCATTCTTACAGGCATTAATAATAATCTAGTTGATTATTGTGACTTATGTTACTTTCAATGAATAAAAATTCTGATCGTAGCTTGATAAGTGTAAATTAAGTTCCTTGTAAGAATAAGATTCAGTTTGATACGTAGATCTTATATGAAATAAAGTTCAGACAATGTCTTTTCAGAAATAAAATGCTGCGTAAAATTCTTGGTGAAGTTCGAAATTTCGTAAGATCGATTAGCAGGTGTAGGTAGCATAGCACCTACATTTTTTTATCGCTCTTGATCAAAGAAGCATTATTATTTATCTAAGGTTTTAGACACCTCAAGCATAATTATGTCTCTTAAATTGGTTTCGATAATGAAGTTCGAGTAATTCGAGCAGTAAACGAATTGCTTATTAGTATTTTAGTTAAACTAATTTTAAATTTTTCTAAACTTTGTCAAACTTTAAGCAAGTTTCATTCCATTGTTTATTTTACAGTATTTTTGAATTTTTTTTCGTAATAAAGTATTACTTACTCTCCTGCTTATTGTAAGTTCAATATTAAATATATTTCTACACTTTTGCCAGACTCCCAAAATTTTCTGGATCTTCAGACCTTAGCAAAACCAGATTTTTTAATTATTAAAATTTATGCTTTTACAATCTTAGATCTTAATACTATTCATTGTAAAATTGAATACTTTTTATCAATAAGTACTAAAATGGTTATTATCGACTATTAAAATGATTGAATAAGTTTTCCATTCACCATATGAAATAGATAAGCTATCCAGTATGTCTCAAAAAGGAAGTAAGAATCAATTTTCTTTTACAAATTTCTATGGAAGCAATCTGCGCGATGTAAGCTAGCTGTTAAATAGTCCCTTCGTACTCGGTGCACGACACGTAGCCGGCCGCTTATTGACTCATCTTACAAACTTTCAACAATTAATAAGTCGGAAACTACTTGTCGGATCGAAAAACAGTTTATTAGAATTTCGTAATCTATTGAATGGTATATACCCAATCATGTAAAAAATTCACATCCCATATATCCATGGATAAATGTTTTAAATTTATTTCGATTTAAAGTGACTGTACCAAATGAATTCAACATTTTGGAAGGTTGGTCGAAACTTGATAAATTAAAGTGAGTGTTAGTGATCGGGTTTGTGGCATTTGATTCTGTGATTATGTTTAACAACATAAATGTACAATTTTAGGTGTAAACTCTGTTTCAATTAAGCCTTTATATGCATGTATTAAAATAGATTGTGGATACAGTAAACTGATGATACAATTTTCATGAATATGTTAGAAATTATATATTTTGATTTGGAATGTCTGCGCCAAATATGTTTAACATTTTGAATGGTTGCTGTTAAAATAGTTCAGCTTATTTTTGACTTATTACAAAAAATTAAAATTCACGTTGGATGTGGCTCTATTTAGTGTTACCATGCTAACACCCAAAGTGGAAAATTAAGCTTGAATATTTGAAGTTTTTAATATTTCAGTTTTAATTAAGCTGGATATTTGTTAAAAAGATATAAATAAATGATAAAATATGATATTTTATGATAATTTAAATAAAACTGATTAATCTTAAGGGGGTGCAGTAGCGACAAACGTACTTTTTCTTCCGCTGATATCTTTTTCTATTTGCAACGAAAATTAATATTTGGACTTGAGCGGCGCAGTGCTCGTTACAATCAATCGTCCTGTACTAGCTGAAGTCGATCTGATTTGTCGTTTTTATTATTAATTGGAACCAGTAAGACGCGTTTACGCATTGACAGCTAACCTCAAAATTACGGTTATATCTACATGTGTTTATAACTTTTAATATTTATAATTTTGCGTAATATCTGGACTTGACCGCCGTAGTACTCGTTACTATTAATCATTTTGTGCAAGATGGGGCTTATGTGATTTATCGTCTTTTAAATTAACTGGAACATAGAAATAGATCGAACAGCCTGAGGAGGGGGGACGCTACTGCTTCCCCTTAATAATATTTTATATTTATGATAAAAAGTGATAATTTTTTTATCTTTTTTGATAGTTTTTGCAAAAAGATAGATTCTGATGAAAAGTAATAATTATAATTTTTAGGTGCTAAGAATATACATCTATGACTGCACTTATGAAACTTATATATTTTATAAAACTATTTCCTTAAATATTAAAATTTTAGTGAAAAATGTGAAATAAATAATATTTCGAATCTGACATAAACGCTTGATCTAATTTTTGAAATAGAAATTCATTATTTTTTATATCAAAATTTTAATAACTTTAAAAGTTTGAATTAAGACAAACAAGAATTATTATTTATGGCTGCATACATTTTTTTAAAATATTGATCTAAATTGGATATATTTATTAGAAAATCCCAATTGTCGTTGTCTGCCGCTGCAAGTCGCATACTTGCCTGTGGCACGCGGCCTCGTGCCTTGATATATTGACCATGCGTGAAAATTTTATATAAAATATCGTACTAGAATCCTGAAAATGTATCTAATTAATGTAATATGTATTTGAAAAAAGTTATTCGAAAAATAATGAATTTCAATTTTATCTGAATTAATCAGGTTTTGATTTTTCGTTTCAGTATAATTTAGACCATGATGTTAATAACACCTTACCTGAATTGAATGCTTGAACGTTGATATTTCATTTAATGATTGGTCCACCTCCAGCTACTTAACTGGCGACACCGATTAAAGTGAAATGATTTTGAGAACACTGAACGAGATCAGTGGAGGTGTTGTGAGAGAAAGCAAGTAACATTTCGCGAATTTCGGTTTTTCATACAACAAAAAAGGTTTTAATTTCTTGATTTTAATTTTTAACTGTTTCCTCTTCGTTTTCAGTTGATAGATTTGATTAATTATATCTACATCTCTTTTATTAATGTGACAGTGAAATATTTTAAAGGTTTGTTAAATATTAGCTTCGTGAATAGTTTAAGGTTCGAATGTGGTAAATTCTATTTAAAAATTATATTTGTTTGTAGTTACTTTTAGCCTGATGAGGAGGGTATATGTGTTGCTAAGTTATCGAAACGTTGCAGTTCAATTGAAATAAATGAAAATTACAAAAAATTGGTTTGGGTTCCATGAAGATCGTTTTAGCCCTTTTACCTTTGGTATATATTTGGAGACCTATAGAAAATAATGATACTACTCTCTAAATTTAAAGTAATGAAAACTTCGCTGATTTCGTCAGTGAAAATTAATTCATTGATAAACTAGTTATTTTGGCTGACAAATCAGTTAAATATTCACTGCATTTTCAGTGGATATTCATCTACTGATAAATCAGTCAATAATTTACTGATTTTCCAGCGAAATCTTATCCGCTGACAATTCAGTGCATTTGTAACTGATTTATCAGTCAAAATTAAATATGACGAATGTAGATATTAATAAAAGTAGTTGTTCATGGAGATAATTCATCATGGAAAAGAATTAACAAAATAATTTATTTAATACAAAATATCAACCAAGGAATTTACTTTGATCGAGAAGCATGCTTCTTAAAACGGCTTTTAGAGGTTAGAATTCGTTTTTCATTTATATCTCGAAAACTCTAGCAAAAAGGACCAAATTGTTTGTCATTCCTACCAGAAATCAATACTTTCAAATCTGTAAGAAAATTTTATAAATTAATCTCATTTTTGAGGCTAAAATTCGTATTATTTTTTGTTATTATCTGAGAAACTGTTAGAGTGAGTACTACACGGGCAATATTACGTTTTCTACATGAAAATTGACGTTTAGTTATCTATATATTGATCGATGTACTTTTTAAAATGGTAGATTTTAAAAACGACCAAGTATTCGGACTTCCTAGAAGGTATTTTGATTTCTGTTATACAGATATCAGAAAGTCGTTACTTTCTTGGAGTGCCAAAAAATTAGTTTTTAGGAAACACTATAGAAAAAAGTACAACAGTCTATCGAGAATGTTCTTTATTTATTTATAATTAATTTAAAAAATTATAAGCAATATTAAATTATGTATACTTACTCTAGGCTATAGCTCCCTGAATTATTAGCAAATTATTTTTTACTCCATAGATTAAAAAAAAATATAAATAAATAAATATATGCCTCTTTATACAAATAATGTATCTATAAGAATTAAAATTTTTCTTCTTGTTAATTTGAAAATGTTGATTATTGCAACATTAATATTATTGTGACCATCAAATGATTTTTTTTAAAAACGTATAGACGCATTTGATAAAGTTAGATCTAAACATTACTTTAAGTGCAAAATGAAAATTTTATCGCGCAAGCGTTGTGTAGTGAAGTGGTTAAGGTGTGTGCGTTGTGCCCCAATAAAGAGCGCCGGTTCGAGTCCCGTGTAGGGAAAATTTTTCTTAAGTGTTTAATTAAATTGCGATTTATTGTAAAGCGAGCGATCATAATACAAAATTCGATTGTATCTAATTTTTAATATTTCTGTAATGCAGTGAATTATAAATAACAAAAGTATTTTTTTATTTTTTAGGGATATAACTTGATTTTCACTAGTTTAGTAGTGCATATTCACTGTTAAAACAGTGAACATGTACTATACTGTCACCGAAGAAAATTCACTGGTTTTACAGTAAAATTAACTGTACAAAGTAATGAAATTTTTAGACTACTTCGAATAGTGTATATATACTTGTGATCAGTGACATACTTATAACTTCGTCGAATAGTGCATATACACTGGCTGTCAGTGACTTTTCACTACTTTAAATTTAGAGAGTATTAAACCGACGAACAATGGAACGATTTTGCTAAACACATTATTATTAACTCGCCTTACTTTACCGTGAGTGGTAGTAAGAAAGGGTAAAAATTAGTTCGCTGTTCAAATGGTTTATAAACCAAAAATGATTTCCATACTGCATTTCATATTACAGGTCAAAGAATAACTTGATGTGCGTTATGTTGGAATACACGGTGTTACGGTGTTGTGATGTGTCAAAATGATTGTATTCACTGAGCATACTAGCATAGAATATAGAAATGTACAAGTTAGTAAAAGCTTAAATATATTATACACTTAAAAAAACTTTAGCTTTGATTGAATATTCATTTTGCGAAATGTAAAAAAAAGATACGTTTTCAATTAATTAGAAACGTACATGTGACTATAAGAAGTAAGAGAAGGAGCTATAAATGAATACTACCAATTGGCATTATCTTTTGTACATAAAATCAGAATTTTTATTAATAATAATGGAATTCTTATCTCTGATAATAATTGAAGCCATAACAATAATTGAACTATTTTATAAGAGATATATATTTTCGTATTAGTGTAATTTAAGTTTCATTTATTACAGCAGCACTTGATTCCTGTACCTTATATTCATTGTCGTTTTATAATATTGAAAAAATTAAATATAATCGAACAACTAAAATAACCTACAAACTGCGAAAACAAAAAGATTACTTGACAATTTCTGAGATCATTTCACAATTTCCTTTAGCCAAATTTTGTAATAATAAATTTAAAGATTTATGTGACCTGATAAAGAATTGTTTATCAAATTTGCATTACTGAGACAAAAAGAATGCTTAATTATCAGTAATTTATGACTTGATTGCATAACATACTTTAACTGAAATTAGAATAATATCTAAACTATCAAAGCATTGACCATTTAGTTGAAAATATGAATTTAATGTTATGTAACAAAAAACTAATATATGGGTCATTCTACAAAAATTGTCACTTTCAGCGTTATGGCTTGTATTTTTTTTTAATTTTGTCTGCGCACGAGAGCTGTTCGGGGTTACTTTTGTAAGCTATGAACACGGTGTGCTTGTGGAAACGGTACCGAGCAGAATCGGCGAATAAAGGGTGAGAGAAAATAAAACGAACACTTTTATTTTAATTGAAACTTGAAAAAAAATTAATGATATATGTTCTTGCAAGATGTTCTACAATTATTGTTGAGTGTGTGGACATATTTGAGCGTGTGTATGTTGAAGACTTACTATTGTCAGCGAATAAAGTTGCTCCAGGCATGTGCCGCAATCAGAGCGGAAAGGGTTCCTTATGAGGTGATAAGGGAATCGCAGCTCAGCGCCCTCCTGTCAAACCCTCGCGAAATTACTTATTGTAAGAACAAGTCACTCGCGAATCCACGGGGGGACTGAGAGTCTATAGACGCGAATATTCAAAAGTACAATTAGTATGGAACATTTCGCTGGTGCAACGCGACGCACATCGCTGCATGAGTATAACGATATGCGTCGCCGTGGAACGTGGACGTGTAACGGGCTGTATGGCCGTAGTAAGGGTTGTGTATTGTATACTGAAATGTACTATGGCATAACATTCGTGTAGGATTATGCAGCTTATACGGATGAACATGCGAGGCGGGGTGCCGCTCGCCATGAAGGATCGCCCTGGATGTAAACTGCGACTAGTGCGAGAAGCGCTTGAGATGATTCGTCTTTGCCTAAGTCCTAATGGGTAGCGGGACAACTTTGACTAGCGGCCGTTTAAGTGTGGTTATAGTAGTTCTGACCTGAGTGGCATTGCTCTACTCGAGCTAAGGTCCACTTTGTTGGCGGGAGCAGGTCTTCTGCGAGGATCATGAGGTCGCCTTCTCGTATGGTATGGCTGAATTCCAGCTACTCGGAGCGCTGTTGCGTCTGATTTAAGACCTCAATCTCTCTCTTTGCCACCTGCGCCAGAAGTGATTCCGCATCTGCGTGGTGAAACGATATCGGGCTGGACGTAAAACAGAAAGCTCTGTAGTTGAAGACACGTGAAGTGCTGTGAGCGCACTGTCATCTAGAAAGTGACGGGGTGTGAGTGATGTGCCATCTAGTAGGTCAGTACTCAGGGCACTGAGAGGACGTGAGTTCAGACCTCTATCTGAGCAGCCAAGGTCGTAAACTCCTCGAAGATTAGTGTGGCATCGCCTAGTACTCGTCGAAGGTGATGCTTAAAAGAACGCACGCCTGTCCCCTCAGGATGTTTTGTGACTCGGTTTATGCAGCGACGAACAGTCTTCCGAGCTCCGCATTGGCCCCCTAGAAATTGGTCACTATATATAACTCTGCATAATCCACGGCGTGCGACGAACCGTCAGAAGGCAGCAAGGAAACTTTAAGTTGTGCCGTTTGACACAATTTCCAGGTGTATGGCCCGTGTAGTCATGTTGGAAAGTTCCAATGTACTGACCCGTCTATGTGAGTGCGCGAGACAACGTGCGCAGTAAGTGGTCGAGATATGAGAATTGAGAAATTTGTCACTGGGGTTGACGCTTGTGACAGAGACAGTGACTTACCATCGCTCTTCCAGGTTAGTAGAAGAGACCGTGTCCTTGACTGTCCATTTCTCACAGTTGGAGAAAAGTCATTTCGGTCCTTATCACCATAGCTAATCCTGTAGAATGAGAGTAGGAGATGTACAACGCGAAGCGAGTTCGGTATGATTTTCAATGGAAGGTACATGATTCCAGTGAGCTCATGGCAGTGTAGAAACGACCTCGCTTACGCGGTTCGCGATAAAAATCTTCCATCTATTTAGATGGCTGCGTAGCTATGCCAAAACCACTTTGTAATCTGGCCAGCAGAAAATGTCCTTAGGTGAATAGAGCAAGGAAGTTTTGACTGTGTGCCGCACAGTTCCAGTCGAGGGATGCTCAACCTTCCTTCAGTGTAGCAACCTTAGATTTGGCGGCAAGTAGAGTAGATCTTCGGATGGCCTGTTCATTGCAGACCACCACATAGACAGCCGCATAGGCGTGTAGCGATGCATCCGGAAAACCGTGAAAGTAACGTATGGATACGCGGGATGTTCCTAGCTAGCGTGGTATTTGCAAGTGTAATTTCATATAATATAAGATCAGATGTAAGATAAAATAAGATAAGATAAGATTTTATAAAGAATTGATAAAGTAAATTTAAAAGTTATTACACGTGAGTGTTAATAATAATTATCGGTATTGATTTTATCTTAAAGTAACTAAATTTTATGATAAAGAAAGTAAACTGATTAAAATTTTCATGTACAAGTGCATACCTTTTATATTAACTTTTCTACTGAAACTTTTCTTCATATTTGACAAAAATTTACTATGAATTTATCATGAATTTTTTAAATGCCTAATTAAATGTTACAAAAGTTACAGATGTATATTTTATTTGCAGTATTTTTTTTAAGTGGCTTAAATATTTTTTTCTTGATTTACATTCCATGCCATAATCTTTACAAAATTTAAAAATTTTTTTGAAAAGAAAGGTTGTTTTATGCGTGACCTGCACTTATGTACACAAGATGCACTTTTAGACACGAGATGCTATTACAATGACCTAGGATTGATTTATATATAATATATAATTACTATTTATATATAAATATATATATAAAATATACATATGGTAAAACTCATAATAACATTTGTATATTTATATATAATATACATAATGCAAAACTCATAAGTGTTAACAAAATAGAACAAATAAACTTGAAATAAATTTTTTATGAAGTTATTATACTATAACGAAAGAAATACACTTTGTTTTGTTTATTTATGTTATTAAGAAAAAATGATCACATTAAATATTAAAAGAATTATTAAATTAAAACTTAAATCGAAATTCAATCAAAAACGAAAATAGATATTAATGCGTGCGAGAGAGAAAGAAACCGAGCGACAGATAAAGCGTATCCAACATACGCACGTTCGCACACCAGTAAGGAGAGAGAGAATTTCGTGGGAATCAAACCAATATCTGCGAGAGCGCCTAACACCAACGAGGAACAAAGGAGAAAGGGAACTCGCCAGATGAGCCGATCGACGAGTATATAAACACGACCGAATTCGAATTAAATACTGTTTAAATCTTTTTGAGAGTTTCCTGCGGGAAATCTCTCAAAGATAGAGAGAATAACGCTAGGCTAGCTAGCTACGATACAATAATTATGATTTATAATAAGTAATTGTCGGTTGTATGTATATTTAATCAAAGCTTTTTTGAATTAGCTTTCTATTAAAACAAAGTATACATTTGTAGCATAAATAGTTTACCTAAAAATGCATTGTCAAATTTCAATACATATCTTTTTCATTCTCTTTTTGTCCCCAGATTTTTCGATAATTTTCCATTCACCTACAATTAGAGTATAAACCACATAGCAAGAAATGTTGAAGAAACGTTTCTGGAACATTTTTTTTAAACTTAGGAACGTTTCTCTGATATATTACAAAACGTGGAAACGTTGTGTATGAATTATGAAGCTCCTTCGTAGACGTTGCAAAAACGGTGAATTTCGAAATTTTCAAAATTGACAAATAAATCCTCAATTTTGGGGCTCTGATCATCAATGGGTTGCATCAGGTACGTAGGAACATCTACAATAAGCACAGGACATATAAAAAAAAAATTAAACATTTTGTTTAGGTTTTACGTGAACCGTTTCTGAAACGTTTTAATTAATAAACACATAGAAAATTTACAAATTTACAAAACAATTTACAAATGTTTATCATCATTTCTTGAGACACTAAAAGCGATCATTTCAAGGTTTCTGCAATAGTTAGGTATAGGCGATTTGTCTACGATACGCGGTCGTCCGTGGTCGTCCAATCAGCCGGAGTTAGTACACATCAGTAGACGGCGTCTGCTTTTATTTTACCTCTCACTATTGCAAGTTTCCTAACCTTAATTGATAACATTTTGTTATAAATAATAAAGTGTATTAAAGTATATGGAAGATTAAAGTAAAGAAGAAACTGATATTTTTCTTGGATTAAATGGACTAGGATTGTTGATTTGAATACAACGCTTAATAAATGTGTAACTTTAGAATGTTCCCCCGGGTGCTTCAGCTTACCAGAGTTCTTTTGGGAAGGGTATTTACTCATGAATGATTTACTCGTGAATTAAATGAAACAAAAAAGAATAGGAATTTATTCATAAAAGATCTTCAATTATACATACAAAAATAATAAGCCGGTTGAGGCCACTATTGAGACTTTAGGCTGCGTGTCTGTAACAAAATAAAAAGAGAAAGATATGAATTAGAAAAACACGTTTCTCAGTTAATTTTCATCGCGTATACACGTGAATTTATGGCTTTCGCGATTCGCAACTACAGTGCTAGACTATACGGTGTCTACTAACGTTTTCCGGGTGGTCACTCACTGTTACCGATGGAGCGCCCCCATGTCTCAGTGTCCGACCATTTTCGGATCTGAACTCTGCTCAATCCTATGGGGGTGCTGAGCTAACCGAGAAGTCTCTAGGTCGCTGCATTCTGTAATTAGTGCAATAGATGGCCATTTGTCCCAATTACTGAGAACCGCGATCATATATCCTTACTCGGCCATCAACACCTTAACGTTGGGTAAGGCTTACCTTAATGGGTACCGAGGAGCGCTTCAGGTACCAATTACTGATACCTTCGCTTAATACCATGGGCGCCAGCCAGTATCAGCGAGAGAGGGAAATCATACCTCCGTCAAGCCAGGTCCAAACGCGTTTATAGGAAAGGGGTCGGAGGAGTGCCTGTCAACCCGATTACCGCGATCTCTCGTCTTACCCTGGAGCGCCAGTTAGTAAGAAGAGAGGTTTAACGACGACAGGAGCTCGTCGCCTGGAATTCTCGCCATGACTCTCTGTCCTACTGGTGTGCCAGTTAGTGCAGATAGTGGGTCTGTCGACGCGAATGACAGCGCATGCGCATTATTTAAATTATTTCTTTCTGCGATTCCTGCAGCATAATCAGTATCGCTAACGTCTTGCATCACGTTTATAACATGAATCGTATCAGGAATTGCTGGTGCATCGTCATACAATCTAAAAGAAAAGAAATATTTAATTTATAAAATTTTTATGTTTATAAAATTAATTCTAATAATTTTTATCTTAATTTTCATTCTGTAACCGATGAAAGATTATTTTTATAAACTACATAATTTTAATAACTTTGATTATATGCAAAATTAGATGCCATAAAATTTTCAATTACCTGTTTAATTTGCGGTAATTGTGCAAGACAGCACATGCCATTATAATTTTTGCCACATTTTCTGGTTGGATCTTGAAATTGCAAGTCACGTATTTGTCAGGGTACCAAGCGTTTGTTCAACTTTACATCTCGTTGAAGTGTGCTCATTTGTGTATATCGCTTCAGAAGATCTTTCATCAGCTTTTGCTATAGGCGTAAGCAATATTGGTGAAGGGGTATAGCCACTGTCTCCTACAAAAATTATCTTATTATGTTTCAAGTTATAATTTGTAATAAAATAAAACTTGTCTAATCTCCTCAGGAATTACTTATCTAATTTGCATTATTGAAACAAAAAGAATGCTTAACAATAATTTCTTCATTTCATAACTTTCTTTAGCTCAAATTACAGTAACATCGAACTGTAATAAAGAATTTAATATTCAGTTGAAAATATGAGTTTTATATTATTGAGTAAAAAGCTAATATATGTTGTTTTTCTTTATTCATCATGATTATCGGAAAGAGATTATAGATACAGCGACTAAAGAGATTTTATTTCAAAGTAGGATTTGGTTCAAAAATAAATATAATTGTGCTGGGGAAGAAAAAATATTCTTGATACAATTTTTACTTTTTTAAAGGTAATTTATATAAATTTCTATCACGGAAAAAAGCTGAGGGGAACTGCCGCTCGTAGAACGAGCGATAGTGGTGCAGTGGTCTGTTTCTGGGGGTAATGGTTGCCCCTCTCACGTACAGAGAGTTTAGATGATTTCTTTTCGATTAATTATTTCGAAACTTTACACTCATCGAAATAGAATAAAAAATCGTTTCCGTTGTAAAATTTTACGCTCTTTCAATTAGTGCAAACCATTTTGTTCTAGCCTAAGCCGTTCTCGAGATATAGGCAAATAAAACTTTGAAACTCTGTTTTCGCATAGAACCTCTGGATCTAGGAAGCTGCAAATTTGAAAATCGGTGTTTTAGACCCCGATATACCTAATAACCAAAATGCAGTCATTTCTATTTATGTATCCATTTCATTTGTGCTTTGTATCTTGTTACTGAAGCTTATTCAAAGCGAGCGGATGCCTCATTATGGGTGAATGGTTCTCCCAGAAAAAGTGAACTGCTCTCCCATTTGAAGGGCAAGCAGCTCGTAGAACGCATCGACTAGCAGCACCACCAGTCGGGGCACTTTTTTCCATGTATAAATTATATGGTTTTACGGTTTTAAACCAAAGGTTATTCTGTTTTTGATACATATTAAATAGTAAGAAATCCAAATGCATTCAACAGTTGGGTCACAAAACTCGTCACCGAAACGTTGCACATACAAGAGATTTGACTCCCAGAAATCGATTTTTTCTACCCTAATTTTTTGTACAATATGGGGAGTGATAGAAGCTTATCAAATATAGTTTCAAAAATAAATGTATTAATACAGAGAAAAAAGTTGTGTTGATGCTATTTCGGGACCGTAAGGTATTGAAAAGCAGGTAATTTGGGACATGAATGTACCTTTCGTGTAATAACTGATTTTTACATGAGAAAGGTATTTTTTTTGCGGTATTAGTATTTAAATAATAATTTCAAACAAATAAATTATAAATCTGATATTGATTGCCATTTTTACACACTTATTAAATAGTTTAATAAATAATTTAATAGCATTACTAATTAAATTTTCTGTAACTATATGTTTATTAAATTTAATTGGTATTTTGCAGACTGTTTTTTAATTTGCTTAATTTATATTTATTAGATTCAACTTTCATATAAAATATAAATTATCTTACTCTGATGGATATTAAAACAAATATATTATTAACATTAAAATAATATCAATAACATACGCCAATACATATATACCAAAATTGCATTTATCCCGCATTCAAGTACTTTACCTTACACTTTTAAATAGCGCTAGCGATATTAACTTAACGCATATCGCTTGCGGTGCTATAGATTAAGGAGGGATCCTGCTTTAGAAGGTCAAAAAATATATTTTTTTTTTATTCGCTAAATCTAACCAGTTTTACCAGTTTTATGAAGAAGCTGAAAAGTTGCTACATGGAGCAGGATTAGTCGATTATTCCTGTAAGTAATCAAAAATTGATACTTTTTCCTATCGCAAACTTTGAAGCGCGATTTCTTGTGTTTTCGTTTTTACGATTATTTTAAATTCGCGGGAAAGATTCCAAGAAAACTATACGATAATTGAAACGAATGAAAGTTATTATGTTCGGACTTAAATTCTCCTCTAGTTAATCCTAAAAAATTACTAATAAAGTATGTTTAAATAATTTTTATAGCACGTTGAAGTGATTTTCTTTTGTAAAAACGTGTTTTTTTTCATACTTGGTAAAAATTTCTTTTTCTGACAAGTATTACGAGCTCCACTTTTCCCGCAGCTGAGAGACTTCGATAACGAAGCTTTGTGTAATTATGTGCATATAATATGTATACAGGGTTTCCACAAAGTTTCGGAACACCCCAGTAAGTCCCAAGATATAACTATTTCCGAGGAGCTTAAGGTCATTCCTGCAGTATCTTTTAACGGGGGATTCAATGGTGACCTTGGTCTTTAAGGTCATTTCAAGATCAAGTTTTTTTTTTCAAATGGGAACCTCTATTTTTGACAACGGCAATCGTAAGAGCGGGAAATTTTACATACAAACATGTACTTAGGTTGTAGGTCAGGTATAACCTTGGTGGTTACGAAAAAGTCACTTCAACTTAAACGACGTCTGGGTATTTTAGAGAAAAGATAAAATACCTTCCAATGATAATAAGGACATTTCTTCATCAACTCAAAATAAGAAATTCAATAGTGATCTTGTTTTTGACCTTGAACTTGCCCTTCAAGGTCATTTCAAGGTCAATTTTTTTTATAGAGACCTAATATTTTAATGTTGAAAAACGAAAGAGCGAAAGCTTTTACGTTAAAAAATGTACTTAAGACACAGGTCAGGTGTGACCTTAATAACAATGACTTTTATTACTCAAATCGGCTGACCTACCGACTGAGTTTGACTGTGTTTGACTGAGTTGGACTGAATTTTATTCTGTTCTTCTGAGATCGACTGAGTTTGACTGCGTTTGACTGAGTTTAACTGAGTAAGTACTGGATGTATAAGGCTTCAAACAACCAGTCAATGAGTTGGTTGTCAAGGAACTGGCACTCGTTCCACTCTACGGAAATCTCCAGCTGCGACTATTTTTATTCATACCGCCAACACCCAAGTACAAAAGTACAAGTGTTTGGTCAGAGCGCAATTATCACGGCTTGTTTTAGAGCTCGGGTGAATTACCCTACGAGGAGTTAAAACTGATTTTTTTTGCGAAATACTTGGCGGAATAAAAGAGTTGTGTACGTGGAACGTGCTGAGAAAAAACAATGGCTCGAACAATTTAATTTTCTAGTTTGTGATATGGAGGATATACGCTATCCATCATTGCAAAGATTTAAATCCGAAGTACTG
Source organism: Megastigmus dorsalis (assembly GCA_900490025.1). Classification (NCBI taxonomy): domain Eukaryota; kingdom Metazoa; phylum Arthropoda; class Insecta; order Hymenoptera; family Megastigmidae; genus Megastigmus; species Megastigmus dorsalis. The sequence continues at coordinate 23,566 of UELU01126779.1, forward strand.
AAACAACTGTGTCCCTACCGCAAATTCGCCTACAAAGTTAACTGTGCACTACGGAGTGTGCAACTGCTGAAAAAATTTTATCACTACAATAATCCGTCACTTCTCCGTTATCGAGAACATGATCTTGGAAGCAGATTACCACTTCCACTAGCAAGAAACTGAACTCAATACATATTAACCCATTAACGTCAAATGTGCAAGTTTGCTCATGCCGACTTTCAACACTGTATAGAAGAATCAAATCGGTCAGAAATGATCATGCAAACCATGTTTTCTGATAGATTTTTTAATGAACTTTCAGAATTCGGCGTGAAAATTCCGAAAAAAACCGTTTTTGACCCCCATTTTTGAAATTTTAGGGAAAAAAACGTGAAGTTTTTCAGTTTTTTTTTTGAAAATACAAAATTTTCACAGGGAATCCGTTGAGCTAGAGGTCTAAAACCTCCAGAAATCGTGCACAAACTATTTTTCCTTCAAAACCGTATCCCTAAAAATATCAAAAATCAACTTGGCGAATCCAAAATGGCGCCCGAATGTCAGAAAAAATAATGAATTAATAATTAATTTTTTACTCGAAAAGGAATCGCTTTATGAAAAAATTTCACTGAACAAAAATTGTTTAGAATCATCCAAATATACGTGTGAATTTTTCCAGGACGTTTTAGGAAATGTTTTAATTTTTCCGGAAAATGGCCAGAACCAAAAAATTAAAAGTGACCCAAAACATCTTGAAAAAATTCACACGTATTCTTCGAATGATTCTAAGCACTTTTTGTTCTATGGAACTTTTTCGTCAAGCCAATCATTTTCGAAAAAAAAAATATCTAAATAATACCGTTTCCTGTTACGCATTGGTAAACGTTTGCATTACTCGAATAAATATATATCTTTCAATCAAGAATTATATATTTCTAATTTCATGGCACTTCCATACTTGATAAAT
>UELU01126788.1:2599-13293 GCA_900490025.1 Megastigmus dorsalis
GCTTATAATGTGCAGCTAAGTCGAGAAACTTGAAAGCAGGTGAGCATTATTATTATGCTGGGGGAGGTGGTAGCGTCACCCCTCCTCAACGGTGTAACGTCCTGACGGGCGCACACAAAATTTAATTTTAATAATCTCCTTTTTTGATCAGGACTCTCGTCCTATAATCGGGGCTGGAGAAACGTTGCTTCTGATGTTTCTTGTATTTCTTTGACGATCGCGAGGAAGTCTTCTAATCTTTCTAAAATTTAACTTTCATGAATATGATCCACGAAACAGACCAGGCTGCCCCGTTCAGGATTGGTGAACTCCAAAAATATTTAAACGCCAAACTGGCCAAGTTGCCCCGTTCAGAATTGGCGAGTAAATTAAACCTACTGATGAAAAGGACAGACTGCCTCGTTCCTCTTGGTCAGTTACCGCGCTCTAAAGGCTTCCAAATTGATTCTATTTACGCATACATGCACTATAACACGGACTATATTTTCTAATACAATACTTTATTTTGACTAACCTTTTATTCCTTCTCGTTCTGCTCTTATGGCTGCTGCTTTCCTGTTGAATTGTGGGTAGGGATTCCTTTCCAAACGAAGCACAAATCATAATTTTTAACTTATATTCTTTTACTAAACTTTAATTTTTTAACACTTAAATCTTCTTACAATTTCCCTTACAATCTCGACGCTTCGCTCTATTCAATATTTTTTAACGCGGTTTCCTATTTGTTTCCGAACCCATTGTGTTCCTGTTTGTAACTTATTTTTGTTTACTTGAATTTTCCTAGAGCCTTCTTGTGCGTGCTCTTTCTCGAAATTATTTATTCCATCTTCCCCGTTTTCTCTCTCACTGATCTATCAGGATTCCGAGAGGTAGCACATCACCTCTGGATCCTCCCCCGTTTCCCTCTCTTCCTATTTCGAACAGTTTGCGTTTTCCAAACTCTATATGTAGATCTGGTGAAAACAACATCATAAGCTAAGGATAGGTAATAATGTGCTCCCAACAGACGCTCTGGGTTTTCCTAATCTCTAGACATTTAATTATTTTATTATTGTCGCCTATCTTGTATGGCGCAATCGCTTCTCTACCTATGCTATTATTTGCATATGTCTAAGGAACGCAATCTGTCCTAATGTCTGGTTTTTCCAGTATTGGTCGTCGAAACATCTGTCAGCTCTTATACTAATAAAGAAAACGGCGGACTGTCTTCGCTTAAAAACATTCCCTCGCTTTAGTTTCATAATAGCTATTTATTTGTACTCGAACAGACCGCAGGGCGTCACAACGGATTGCTAGAAGGAAAATTAACTAAACTATATCGAAAAATTATAAGGAAATTTGTCATATCCTGTGCTATGCTCCTTGGGTACAGTGAAATATTTCACACCATTATGTCTTTCATTCCTCAATATTCTTCCCAAAACTAATACACTTTGGTTATGCCATATCTGTGCACAGACCTAGGCCATGGAAAAAAAGACATAATTCTAGAATTGAAAAATAGGATAAGATAATTTGTTTCTTTTTTAAAAGTATCAACATATCTGAGGGGTGATCCCGCGCGAACGAAAAAGTATAAAAAATTTAAGTTCCTGAAAATTTGTACATGTACGTTTTCAGCCCTTCATTATGGAACACCAACTAAAAAACAAAATTGAAATGGACTACTTTATGATGAAGGGTTTTCTTAATAATATATATATATATATATAGCAAGGTTCAAAGTGTTACCATTCTGTCAAGGGTTTTCTTGTACCAGAAGAAACATAATGGTTTTATTTTTGCATGTCTGATATTACTTTATGCATGATTTCTTATATTATTTTTTAGTAATTAGTATATGTAATCTATACGGGCTACACTATGTCTGTCTAGGAATAAAGAGCCCATTGCGAATTTACTGGCAATCATAACAAGGCTAAAATTGTTACATTTCTATGCAAGGTTTTCTTGTACAAAAAGAATTATTTCTTAGAAATTAGTAGATATAATAATATATACCGACAACACTATGTGTGCCGGATAAATCTTTTCTTGTAAGTTTTTCTTGTACAAAAGATAAAAAAAATTATTTTATATTATTGAATGCTTGTAGCTATTAGTTGCACAATTATTTGTATTATTTTAGAATTTTTATTAGACATATTCCCTACTAGACGCCTGAATTGCATATACCGCATTACCGGCATTTTCGGGCAGGGAAGGTATCCCTAGCGCCATCTCCTGGCAAAAGAAAACGAAGACGCCGCGGCCTCGCGAGTGGTTTCCACCTCTAGACTTGTAAGTGTATGACGGTGCAACGCGCGGGCCGACGCATCGTTCGTTTCGCTCGCTACTGCTTCCAATAATTTGGAAAAATTAGGTCGCCTGTGCTTGTGCGAGGATGCGGTAACGTTTCTTTATTAAAATGCCGAGGGTCCTCTTCTCCTTGATTCACGCGTAAGTACCTATATTTTTTTATAATAAATATTTTTTCATGGCCCACGTGCCTATAACCCCACCTGACGCCAGCGCCCTCTGCACTTACGTGTACAGATGTAATTCGTCGGAATTTAGAAAATTTCGCGAATCAGGACTTGGAAAAAAATGCAAATGGCGACTTTAAATCATACGGGAAGTGTAAATAACACCGAATTAAACCAATTTTTTTTCATGGAACTTAGAAATTTCATGGCTGTGGGACTTAGTTAATCTGCGCACTTGGTCAGATGAGATCTCACCTGAGATTTTTCATTAGGGTTCTGCTTCTGCTGCTTCTTCTAGTATTATATTCACATATCACATATATATAATATATATATTTTTTTTCACTTCCGCCAATTACTATATCTATTATAGACATTTGTATAATGTCTTAAACGTTGAATCCATATTCTGTATATAACGCTGAATAAGCACCAGATCAGAGAACAGTGGACCGGAAATAGTGTGACAGTGAAAAAGACACAAAAGTAAATTCGCTTACGAAAATGTCCGCAAAATTTCAATCAAACCGCACTGGTCAATACATCCATCATTTTTCGTGAATTTTTTTTTTTAAAATGATAAATTCATACTTTGATTTTGAGTAGGAGTAGCTTTTATAGATTGAAATATTTAATTTGCTATTTTACAATGAAAAATTTGGTACGTTAAAAAGTATCTTTTCAATATATATAGGGTTTTCTTTTTTTTTAATGGTTGTTAAAAAGGGAAAAATCGCTTCGCGACCATAGACAGGCTCCAGATCCCGCTCCCGAGGTCAGAGACATCGAGCTCGGGGTCGTCACCCGTCCGTGAGCCGGCCAGATGGCTGCCGTCAGTCAGGGCCGGAATGGGTGGGATCCATCACGTCCGAGGCATCCGGCAGCGTCCGGTCAGCTAAACCCCCAGTTCCTTGATCCGCGGTTGATAAATCAGTCGAGGAGCAAGCAGCTGTAAAATCCACCCTCTTCACCAAACCGGCCGGGGACTGTTGTGCACATTACTTTGGGTCGGCTGGCGTGTCTATGTCCTTCGTGTCTGTCGTGTCTGTTTTTGTCATATCGTCCTCTGTATCTTCACCCATCCGGGCATCTCGTTCCTCTTCCAAGGCAGGCTTACCTTCGCTCGGTTTTCTCTTCGCCTCCTGTAGCCCTCGCCTGAGGACTGTACAGTCTCCGGTCCCAGCGGCGTGCCTGCAGTCTGGGCCCGCTTCACCTGCTTCTTTGCACAAGAAGCAGTGTGGGTCCTTCCTGCAGGCCTCCTTGTGGTGGCCGGGCTCGGTGCACTTGTAGCAGTGGGCAGACCCGTCCACTCCTTTACACTCCGTACTGAAGTGCCCGTAACCGAGACACCTAAAACACCGCACCACGTTTGTGCGCCTTCGTATGTGGCAGCTCATCATCCCGATTCGAATGTGACCCGCTGCGAGGAGCGTATCCGCCTCGCTTATCTTCAGCGTCGCCGTTGCCAACTTAAGTCCTCTTCTGTTAGGTCCCATCACCCTGATCGTCCTCTCCCGTGCTGTTGAACCAAGCGCCCTGTCGAGCGCCTGCTCTATCTCGCCCACTTGGGTTAGGAAGTCAAGGTCCCTGAATTCCAGGATAACCTTACCTCCGGCCGCCCTAACCATGCCGATGCCGGCAACCGCTTTCTCTAAATTGGCTGCGAAGGCCCCTCGGTCGGAGTTCCTCGCCAGCCGGAGCAGCACATCGCCCCTCTCCGCCTGCATTGCGCCCAGAACCCTTGTATTACAGCTATCTCGGTTGATCTCCTTTCGTATCTTGCCGAGGACGCTGGCATAGGTCTGCCCTTCGAGTCAGGTTGACAAAAGGCAATTACGAACTAGGTTTACGTCTCGGGCCATGCGATCTCTCCCTTTCGCACCTCCAATGATCGGCGTATCGGCGCTGTCAGTTTTAAGTCGATGAGGGCAGGGCGTCGTCTAGCCAAGCCTCAGATCACGTTGAGAATGCCCGTTTTCCGCAGCTATTAATTACTTTTTTACTAATTAGAATTTCTACAATTGATGGTCTACCCCAACACTATTTCTATTATTATGTTTTTGTACTTACCCCTTTCGGGATAGCGGCACGCTTGTGCGAGATGATATAATGATATAACTTACTGAGCGCAGGAGCTTGTGCCTCGCAAGCCTCCTGGTCTCGTTCTGCCTCGTACGGTCAGTTGCGTAGGACTCGACACCCCATATTTCGTACTCACACGAACACACACACATATATACCTTCGATTCGCGACGCTTCGCGAATCTTTGATGCCTTCAATATAATTAATCCGTTACAAGTAGTTATATACTTCATTAAAAAAAGAATTTGACTAAAACTGAACTGTTATGTTATTACAATGGATAACAACTTAAATATATGTATGGATAAAGATCTGTGTTTATTGTTGTTATTTCCCAATGAAGAAAATGTCACAGCAATTGGCTATTGTTCGTGGCTTCTTGGGGATTATGACATAGATCGGTTGTTAAAACTTAAAAGAGAGAAAATACAGATTCGAATGAATTGACCAAAAAATTTAGAAATTGCTCCTCCTGGTCAAATGAAAAAAAAACTATTGAACTGCGAATGTAAGTCATGTGCAGTAGAGGTATTAGATTTTGGAAGTAAGTGAAAACGTATTCTAATTTATCTGAAAAAATTTATATATTCTCTTTTTTTATGGTATCTTTATTTTATAGAATGGATAGAACTGCGTGACTCACAAAATAATTATTTGAAATTTGGTAAGGTTACTATTGATAAAATGGATAAAAGAGCACATTATAAGAAAAATTTTGATGATGAAAAGGATACATTGGTAAAAAATACAAGCAATAAGTGTAATAGTCATTTGAAGCGTAAGGTATTTATAACAACTTAATAATTTAAAGTACATACATCATAGGACTAAACAGTAATATTGGGATTTTTATTATGATACAGACTTTTATTATAAACAGTAATATTTAATTTTTATTATGGTACAGACTTCTTTTAAATTTATTTAAATCGTTCTTTTTTTTATATTTTGTGAACAATCATTCTAAAGTTCAGGACTCACCCTTCTCCAGCAATTCTTTATTTGGTCGACATGTGTATATAAATTTAACCTATTTATTATTCCATTCTTTATTAATTAAATTATATGATTATTTGAACATGTTGAATCGTCAATCAGATTTGAAAAAAAGTGAAAATATTATTAGATTCTTTATTTTCATGTATTTTAGGTTACCAAATTTTATTTATTGTTACATGCTTTAATAGCTACTATGTAGCTATTTCCATTACTTATTATTTATTTATTTATGGTTTTTTTTTTCATTTTTTCACCTTCTCCTGCAATTCTTTATTATTTGGTCGACATGAGTATATAAATTATAACCTAGGTATTTATTTTTCCATTCTTTATCCATTAAATTATGTGACCTTTTACATTGATAAATATATCGAATCGTCAATCAGATTTGAAAAAAAAGTGCAAACATTTATTACATTTATTTTCATGTATTTCAGGTTACCAAATTTTATTAATTTATTGTTAAATACTTTAATAGCCACTTTGTAGAGCTATTTTTATTACTTATTTTTTTTTTTATCATTTTTGGTAATTGTGTATTCCTATATCTCGTACTACAGTTAGTATTTATAAAAATATCTTTTAAAGTATGTCAGTGGTAAATTAATGATTCCAAGATAAACTGCTGAGTTAAATTTAGTGGTATATTGTGCACATAGAATAAAATTGTTTGTTATTTTTAGATTTTTTTTTAACTCTTTGTAATAACTCTAGTTGATTTCTATATATGCACTACCCCAAGCTGTTATTCCATAGTTGATTAAATTGTGGAAAAAAGCATAATATATAATCAATAGTTTTATTGCTTCCATTAATTTTCTCAATTTGAAAAAAAATGAATAATATATTATTTGTTTTGCTTATTAGATATTCTATATGTATATCCCATTTCATATTAAAATCAAAATATACTCACAAGTATTTACAACTATTTACCAGCAGTATTTGCTGATTCATTATCATTATATATCATTATACATTGTGATTTTTGTATAATAGTTAGGGATAATAGTTAGGTATACCCTGCTTTAAAAAATCAGGTGAGAAATCAGGTGGTTCTTGGAATAATATAAGCTGATCGTAGTCGAGTCGATAAAGTGTTGTAAACAGGGTAACCAAAAAACATGCATACCCCATCCCAAATATGGATTCCATCTTAGATAAGCTATGACCGGGCAAATACGTAACAACGATCGATCTGAAATGGGCTTATCATCAAGTGCCGGTGGAGGACACCAGCCGTAAGATAACATTCTTTGCAGTCCGAGGGTCCGGATTGAGGCAAATTAGACGAATGCCATTCGGATTAACCAATACCCAATGACATTTCAAAGATTAATAGACAATCTATTTGGGCCAGAAGTGGAACCGTACATCTTTCGGTATCTAGATGACATCATAGTTGTCACAGAGACATTCGACGAACATCTGCACTGGTTAGAAGTAGTGTTGATGAGGTTAAAAGAAGCTAATTTAGTGATGAACAAAGAGAAGTGTGAGTTCTGTTGCTCTAGGGTAATACTTAGCTAGAATTTCACCCTGCATAGTGAGGGTTTACGCCCATACCCCGAGAAAACAGCGCCGTAGTGAATTACCCAGCACCGCAAACAGTGAAACAACTGAGGCGATTCTTGGGTGTGGTCGGCTGGTACTCACGGTTTATAGAAAAGGATTCGGAGTGGAAAGTCCCTCTGGTGAAGCTGCTAAGGAAAGATATGCCACGGAAGTGGGGAGATAAGCAACAGGAGGCCTTCGAAAGGCTTAATAGACCATTGACGGAAGCACCAGTACTCGCCAGGCCTGACTTAACGAAACTCTTAACCATACAGTGCGATGCCAGTGACTATGCCATCGGAGCATTACTCACACAGGAAAGCGATGATGGAGAACACCCCATAATATATGTGACCAGTGTACTCGCGCCGGCAGAGAAAAATTATACTACCACCGAGAAGGAGTGTTTAGCATAAGTGTCGGAGGTTAAAAAGCTCAGGTCGTATATTGAAGGATATAGATTTACAGCGGTAACGGAACACAGCACCCTCAAATGGCTGAAAACTGTCAAAGAACCGACAGGCCGGATAAACAGATGGCTCTTGGAGCTGAAACAGCTAGACTTCACGATTGTGCATAAGAAAGGAGCATTAAATCACGTACCGAATTCACTGTCGAGGATATTTGAATCTGGAGAGGAGCAGCAGCATTTTCCGAGGTCCAAGATCCGGAATATTTACGGATATTGAAAGGAGTGACTGAAACACCGCATAATTTCTAGGATGGAGAGTGGAAAATGGAATGCTTTACAGACACCGCAAAAACGCCTTGCTAGACCCCATTATAACGCCGGAAGAGGGATAGAGATTGGAATTGCCGGAAGAGTAAATTTTAAGTATACCGAAAAGTACCATGGCGTCATGCCTGGGGAAGTATATGGTATTCCTAGCCCCCATCTCGTTCTTGTCATCGCTCGAGGGGAACCTCTCATTTCCCGGCGTTTCCTGGGCTTTGATGAGTATACTTCTCGAGTTACGCCTCCTGTTACCTGGGACAACTTGTTGATGTGAGTGCGTCATGTGTGTGTCATTAGGTGTTGCTGCAGGTAGTCCCTCAAAATCAAGTTTTTTCCCCAGGTTAGTTAAATAAAAAAATGGTAAAGAGATGCTTTGGTAGCTCGGCGAGGACCTGTTGCCCTGTATAAGTATATTGTATCATTCCTAACATTGAGACCCCCTTTCTTTCTCTTTAATGTGCAAGGAATCGATGCACTGCAGCTTATGGCTCTTGTACTTGCTAATTCCTAGTCTATTGTTGCACCCGTTGGTAGAACTATTCTATTCAAATATATTTATGAGCCACTCCGGTGTTTTAGGTCGAGACGGACTCTGGACGAATGCCCATTTCAAATTAAATTATGATGCTTCTACTTATAGGAATCCTTGGGACACGAACTCGTGTTACAATAGTTGGAATCAAGTTATTAAATGTCCTCTTTAAAGAAACATAACTTTAAAGAAGCATTGATTTATTCTACTTATGTATTTGAGTAAAAAACTATCTAAAAGTTTAGAAAAATTCTTATATTATTCTTCGAAAACAACTTTCCTTTAGAAGTATGGATTTCCACTCTAAAATTTTAATCGTGAATATAAAAATTAGCAGAGTAAAGGAGCAGAGTCGTTGGTGCGATATTGCGCGCGAAATATTGCTTTCGTAGTTCGGCTCTGGGAAGCTTTAGCTCCGGTTTGGAATCCGCGGATGATCGAGAACGTACGAAGTCGGTGAACTTGAATTTGGAAGTCTTGAGAGGTCCAAAGCGAAGTTGAGCCTCGTGCTATCTTGTGTAGAAGTAATACTGAGAAAATCGTAGTTTATATACTTCGAGTTGGGTTCCCACATAGCACGAAATATTTCTGCAAGGTTTCCATGAAAGGTATGAAACCTTCAGAAATATTTCACTAAAAGGCTTCTGAAATATTTTTATGTCCGCCCACCGATCCGACGGAAATGTTTTCGAGAAATGTTTCAGGAAAGGTTTTTGAAAGGTTTTTAAAATATTTCAAAGAAGGATTTCACAGTCGCATGAAACTTTCACGAAATATTTTTAAAATATTTCAGCAATATACTTAGAATTATTTTTTAAAACCTTTCAGAAATATTTCACTGAAAGGTTTCTGAAATATTTTTATGTCCGCCCACCGATCCGACGGAAATGTTTTCGAGTAATGTTTCAGGAAAGGTTTTTTAAAGGTTTTTGTAATATTTCTGAAATATTTTAAAAACATTTCATGTCCAGATTATTTATTTTACAAAGACTAAATATTATATTATATCGCTTTTATATTAATGTTCGCACGCTTCACAATTTTTCGCAATTAAATTAAACACTTAAAAAAACCTTTTCTTACACTGGGATTCGAACCGACGATCTTTGGGATACGACGCATAAATCTTAACCACTATGCTATAGCAGCCCAAAATTTTTATTATGCTCATAAAGACAAATATAAGTCTGGAATCACATGGACGAGGCCCAGCCTTACGCGGAATCTATTCGAGTTCAGCGCGAAAAAGAGATTATTTCTTAAATATTATTTTAAACACATTACAATTGTATATGTGGTATTATTTTTTTGAGAAAAATAAAGCATTTTTTTTAATACTTCTTTTAACCTTTTTCCAGGCCGAAGGAATTGGGCAACGGTACAGATAAACCGTATATAATTTAAGGGGTTCGAGGCATCACTGAATTCAAATTTGCCATTGGATTTGCAAAATTAATTTGTTTAAACAATTTGTTTAAAAAAATTATTGAAAATTAATTTTTTTACAAAATTGATAACGAAATCGGATTCTACGGGAAAAAAATACATGTCATATAGTAGTTCCAATTGTTAAACCACATATTGTTATTAACTAATAATTAAATAATTAGTTTTGCGATGTGAATAAGTCCTTTAACGACCATACAAAGGTGAATAAAAATACTGGTATAGCATATATTGACTAAGGTATTTTTTGAAGCATAGAATTCAAATTTGTCATTAGTTTTGCAAAATTGCAAAATTGAGCTTTTTTGCAAAATAATTACCGGTTACAATTTTTAAAAGATAGTATCCAAAAATAATAATAAAATATATGTGAAATATAGTTATATTATGATATAAATCAGCACAACTTTTTTACTAATAACATGTAGTTGGAATTCAGTCACCTGAGATATTTACATACTGAACATTCTATCGAAAGCAGATTTTATTATCTTGCATTTCAAATATTATAGAACTATAGAACTGATCTCTTTATAATTAATAATTTGTTTATAAAAAAATATATTCGAATAACTAAAACTACTATTGCAGACGTATTTTTTCTGTAGAATCCGATTCCGGTATTTATTTTGCAAAAATTTGTTTAAACAAAATGTTTAAACAAATTAATTTTGCAAAACTAATAAAAAAATTGAATTCTGCTCATCAATAAATACCTTAGTCAATATATGCTATATCCGTATTTTTATTTACAAAATATTTTAAAAATCTTTCATGAAATATTTCAGTATAATATTTTTGAGAGGTTTCAATAATATTTAGGAAATATTGTTAAAATATTACCGAAATATTCCTTTAAATGCTTCTTCGCAATATTTC
>UELU01126793.1:0-14190 GCA_900490025.1 Megastigmus dorsalis
ACTGCAAACCTTAATAACATCAGGACTCTTCTTATTGTTTTCCGATAGAACTGAAACTTCTTTTTTTTCAGAATTTTTACATTGACCTGAAACATCTATATCAATTCGTAATTCCCTACAATTTCCTTTGCCTTTTTTTATATTTACGTGCCCAAAACTAGTAGCAGTAAAACATATATAACAGTTGCAAGTGTCTTTTTTTGATCTTGTCTTTTTTGGCAATACTATGTTTTTATAATCAGGCATGATTGGTAATTGCCTATTGTAAATTTCTTTTTCAAAATCAAGAAGTGTTAAATAGCATGACCTACAAATACTCAAAGGATATTTCTCATTGTTCAAATCAAAATCAGTCGACAAATATTTATTTATGAGATTTGTTATTTTATCATTTATCAGAAACTTTTCTGGCTTTACTTTGCCAAAGACAATTTTTCTGCCACATGGAGCGCATATCTTCTTTCTACTCTTATCATGAGAACATCATGTTATGACAAAATAATTATAACAGTAATTATTAAACAATCTTTTATAGAAATAATCCTTATCTATATCTTACGGTCTCCTATTTCTAATACGGGTTTAATTATTTTACATCCGCCACCTTGCGGTAGTAAATCTCATTAAAATACATGGATATATTGACACACATTTCACAGGTACTAAAATTTTAATTTTTTCTCACCATTAGTTTTGTATTATATATTGTGCATTTATTCCATTTATTAAAATAATAAATTTAAGGTAGCGATATTATTTATTCGAACAATGTTGAAACGTTATGCTTATTTAAAACTACTTTTTTGCAAGTGTAACAGCTTTATATTTAAAGACCGATTGAATCTATATCATAGATGATTAAAATATGATGCACGTTTATGCAAAATTTCTATAGTACAGGCTATTACGTCAAAATCTAAGAATGCGCGTAACTCGCGAAAGGGAGCAGCTAGGATTTTAAATTTAACTGATTTTTAATGTCCAAACAATATAGTCAAACTTTTTCAGCCTTCAAGCACACAGTGTGCTATGTCGTATTTCTTTGATGGTTTTTATTATTTACCTAGGATAATAGAAGATAGTTCGCGGTAGATTCACAGTAGCAATAATAATACTTCTTCTCTACAACTGCAATCGAAATAGTTATAGTTTACTATCCCTTCTACTGAATTCGGAAAAATAAATTGTATTTCACTCTACTTGACTTTTCGGGTTTGCTAGACGGTTTTTAAAAATTACTTTATTCTTTTGCAATCGATCCAAACTGAAAGTCTGTCACCAAACTACTTACCATGTCTAAAAATTCACTGCATATAATACACATCTAAATTTAAGACAAGAGAAAATTATTAAAAATCAATCTAAAATTTTACAGCATTTTGTTTACAATGTTAATTTTTAAGAGAATGCAAACTTTCGTTCTTAAATTCTGTAGTGACATTACTTTTATGTTTCAATTTTTTTTTTATAATATTAAAATGTAATGACGCTGTTCAACTCATAAAAATGTTAATTTTGCGCGAATGCATATTTTAGATTAAGTTTTTTACCAGAATCCTATTATTTGAAAATAAATGTATACGTCTAAATGTGTTATAAAAATTTTTTCAAATCTTTTAAATTCTAGCATAAAATATTTATGTTTTTCTCATATTGTAAAAAGATTCATCGCAGTAAATCAATCATTTTGCTAATTAAAAAATGTAGAAAAGTCATTTAAAAAATTGTATTCGTTAACTTAAAATATTTATTCAGGTAGTTAAAATTTAGATTTTTATCTGCCTTTAGAATTTATTTATTTTCCCATTTTTTTACTACAGCCTTTACAATTAGCTCAGTAATGATTGGTACATTAATTTTCAGCTCATGAAATTGTACCAAATAAAAGGAAACAGACATTATTAGATTCGTATCTCAAGTTGTTTGCTGTTTTGACCTTCGCGTAAAAAACTGATTGTGCACTAATAGGTTTTATGAGATGCAAAGATAACTAGTAAACAAATATTACTGCTGATCACACGTAAAAGAGTTCGTTGTGCAAATACAAGTGTACTAGAATCATCAGACTTTCTTTTTCTTGTTTTTCGTTCAAAATTTCTGAATTCTTTATGCGATTCTTGTGTAAGTTTTAAAATATACTTCTATTACAGTACGAAATTTTTAAGATTAAGTATACATAGATTTCAAAATTTGTATAGATTAATTGTATTAAATTTCATTCAGTTTGATCAGTTTGTAGACATTTGATTTTAATACATAAGAGTAAAAAAATCTACGAAAAAGATCTCATGCAACAAGAAAGCACAATAAAATAAGACTTGCCTTCGAAAAATCCCATTTGCATGAAGATATTATAAGATAATGGAATAATGATTGTACAAACTTTTACGATTGCTACTAATAAATATATTTAAAAAAAAATACAAACTATTCATGATCCAAACATGTCCTCATTTATTTCATTATTTTCATTCGTTTTTGTTTTTTGTATTTATTATCTCATTTACTTTAGAATGTAAGCATTATTTCTAAGATTTTCCACAAGATATTTAAATTGATGTTTATTTAAGGGGTCATCCGTAAATGACGTTACGGTTGTTGGAAACGGACGCGAAAGCTCCGATACATGTGAGAGCATAAAAAAGGATAAAACGGTCCGTCTTTAAGAAAGGGAACAAAGGTCAAAAAATTAGTGTGACATCGTTTTTTCGCCTCAGTGGAAAACATATCTAGAATTTTTATGGCAAAAAAGATCTCAAATTTTTATGCAAAAAAAAACAGAAGCTAAAATTTTTGGTCATATAGATGCTTCTCAATTTCTCAGTTTGGAAAAGGCGTATCTCGCCTGAATAATTTGTTCTTCCAAATTTAATTTTCCAGTAAAAAACGACTCTTTGAACTCCACGCATGAGCTTAGTTCCGTACGTAACGAAAATGGCCGACAGCATCGAGTTGAAGGAGCTAGCTTTTACTTTATTTATTGTCCAGTCGGTGCATGAGCTGGTTATTCAAATCATAGTATTAAACAATTAACAGATATTTTTTCTTTCAAGAATAACTTATTATGTCTATAGTAAGGTATAATAATATTTGTATAAAACTATCCATAATCGGGTCGCTATCCATAATCTGGTCAACTTACCTGTTTTCTGATGTGACAAGAATGTTTAAACCGATTGTTTGCTCGGCACACAGCCTCTTTACCTCTGACACCGACTCTGTACAGTAGCAACAAACGAGCTAAGCCCGAAACCTCCAATTCCCACTACCTGTTTCTCTATATACATTGCAACGCAACTACTATCGTACTACAATTTTTTTCGTTTAACCTGTAAATAGTATATACTAAGGGTATCTACTTGGATAATAATAGTATATTTCGATACTAGTGTGATAAATGGATTTTACCCTCGCGTGAACGTTTGTACACGAGCAAAACAAGTATTTATTTACAAAATCTATTTCTCGCTCATATATCACACCTTATTTTAGGACACAACGTGTGTAAAACTCAATTTAACGCATGCATCTTTTTATCCGCGTACGATAAATCGAACTTCTGGCTCGGAGAAAAAAGTTTTATCGTCATTGCCTTTTCTTTGCGTCTTTCACGACCATGCACAATTGAGTTATAACCGTGTCAAGTTCGCCTAAACGAAAGGTAAATGGGCGGAAAATAAATTATAATAACGCTAAATATATTTTAAAATAAACTTTGTAAATGTTATAAAAACATCCCTGGTAGAAATGAAACGCAGTGAATGGGCAGCTTTTGAGCATTCGTGTTAAAAATGTCGAGTTTGTAAGTGGTGAGAAATTGTACCTAATATAAAGTAAAACGCGATAACTGTCCAGTTTCTCAGCATTTAGTATGTTCACCAATATAATCTTTGTTTAATAAAGAACGAATGAAATATTTATCTTCTATTTTATTTGTGGTTTAAATAATGTCCATTATGACCACGTGCAACGGATTCGCATTCTATAGCGATTGACACATAATATGGAAGATCCCTGACAAGATTGTAGATGTAGCTGCTAGTGCACGCGATGGCCCATGGTATACTGCAGTGGTTAGGGTTTGCTTCATACTCTCAGCGTTGTGAGTTCGATTCCGAGCATATTCGCAGCGGTGTAGTTTCTCCACGTTATAGTATTTGTTAAGTGTATTTGTAACGTTAAGTGGACGTCGGGTTACTTTGTTTTACCAACAGTTATTGGTGCTAACTTTATGAAAGTTTTCTCTAAAACTGAGTACCAAATTCACATGAAACTTTGCATAGTTATTAGTAATAGATAGAGGAAGGTGGGACAAATAATTAACATAGGATTAAATAAAGAAATGTATTATTTTTCTTGTATAATCAAAAATGTTGTACCACCTAGTTTAAAAGGAACCGTACACTGAGAAAAATGGATACTACGCGCAAGAGGAATAATCTACTTGTGATATATCTACGTAAGGCAAGATAAAATCTACTTGAAGCTAGTGACCGGGTTCTCGTTTTTAAATTATTGTTTTCTTATTTCTAGCAGAAAAAAACTCTTCCCTTTAAACCAACATACGGCCGACAAAAAGATTACGTGCTTGCTGTAAAATGAAATTTTCTTACTGCAAGTAGATAAATTCTACAAAAGGTATCTCCCGCTCGAATAAAAGAGCGTTTGTCTTTAAAATTAAATTTATTTTCTGAAAAACAAAATCTTTTTCCTGCACTGACAAAAAAGTAATTTGGAAGCAAGTAGAATCCACTTGAACCTAGTAGAAAATAATCTTGATCACTTGCTTCAAGTATATTTATGCAATATTCTAGCAGAATTATGTTTAAAAAATAAAATAAAAATTAGGTTGTGTAGGTGTGAATATGCTGCCAGTTAGAGGAAAATAATTTGATTCAAAAATATTTCAGTTAAGTAAATTGAATTATTCTGTTTGAAATAAGATTATTTCGTTTGACTTTGAAGTATATCACTACTACTTCTAGCAGACTTACATTTAAAAAGTAAACCTAAATAAAGTGTATTAAATTATTAATATACTGCCAGCTAAAAGAAAAATATTTGGTACAAAATAAATTTTATTTCGCTAAAATAAATATTGATTTCAAAATAGATCATTTCATTTTCACTCTAAAAGAAAACCACGCGTATTTAACAACCCACCCACTATTTGCAAAATCATTTCTTTCTTAAAAAAGCTATGATTCTATTGAACTGCCTGCTTTAAAACCCACTGGATTAATAATGGGTGATTAATAAATATGAAATACTTGCTTAATAGATGCTCTTATGTTTCTTATAAGAAATTTTGTTTCGGATGCCAATACTTAAAATACGAAACAAAAATAAAATATTAAGTACATAATAATTTATGTGTAATACATTATGTAATATTTACCATCAGAGGGCGAAATAATTTTATGGTTTGGACTCTGAATCTGTAAATCACTGAAGCGACAAACTGTCCAATCATCTGTAATATCTTCTATCCAATGTCCATGTAAATGTTCATTAAATCCAACAGAATACCAAAGTTTACAAATAAAAAATATCTCATCAGAGTGATCGTATTGAAATATGTGGTTAATCTCTATAAATTGGGGTAAAATGAAGTCAACGTTATTATAAATTATAAAAAGACCTGGCTTATACTTCAAACCATTAAACTTAAACCATTTAATTCTCATCGTAGTCAATTTTGTACAGAAATCATTAAAATTAAATAACGTACTTAATAGTATTTTATGTCGGGGACCATAAATAATATTTTTTTTGAAGAAACGTTACTCATGAAAATATAAGCTAATGACAATTGATGTTTTTTCACTAGCGATAACGGTAAATTTACTCTATTTTTTGATGCTTTACCATACATAGTAGAAACTCTGTGTTTTGCTTCAAAGCGCATACACCACGTATTTATAATTGGGCCAATTTTTATAAATAAGTCAGCGTAATGCAGGAGATAGTGGTGCTTAGGTTTTAGTGACTAGTCGGGAAATAATTCTAGTCATAAATCTAAATATTCTTTAACAAGTGATTCCAGATGTTTAATTGACTCAACTTGAATACTTTTGGACAAAAGTATGTCAATAATTTCTTGCAATAACAAAAACCATCGCCAGCTTACAGTTTTTACCGGAACAAGATCACCTATTACTAGTGGTAGATACAATATGAGAGTTAATATTTCGGAAGCATACATGCTAATATTGCTAGTTAACTGAGATTCTAAGATTGGACGAGGTCTGTTATTCTCGTGTAACCCATAACGGGGTCACTTTACACGGGATCAAGGTTTTCAACAAGCCGGTTTTACATATATAATAAAATATATTCCCAAAATCTTAATACTCGTTTAAATTAAATTCTATTTTATAAAAATAATATAATACATTTTTAAATCTAGTAATAATCCAGTTATACAATAGATTTTTATGTTGAAGTGAGAAACAGATCAACTTCAATAAATGCATTTAATTATATTAAATATACTGTCATTATAATTTTGAACCAAGTATGATTGATTTTAATTCACTTCCAATACAATTTTGAACCAAGTAAGAATATACTTAAAATTAATAGCCTTTTTTTTTGAGCGAAAAAACAGATCTACTTATTGTTAGAAAATTTCGTCTGATCGTGAGATGACCATAAAAAATGGAATGAAATCTCGATCTTCTTACAGATAGAGGAATTCATCTAGCTGCAGACTTCTGTATAATTGACTCAAACTTTAATTTTTAGAAGCTAAATTATTTTATGCTTGAAAGAAAAACATCGGGATTTTGAACGCATTAGTCTGATTTTCGTCACCAAACAGTGCACGTGCGTTAACCGCAAAAATGCAGAAACCGAAGACAATGGGCGAATTCTTAAAAGAAGCATCACTTGATTAAAGTCTTGGTGATGTGTTAAGGGGTAATTTACTCTTTTTATCATTAGTTTTCACTATACCAACTTACTAAAGTTGCTTATTATTATTTGACTCCTAGAAAGAAAAGTCGTTTCATACGAGAGGATTTTTTTTTAAATGCACTGCAAGAATAGAGTAGAAATGTCGAAGATGAATTTGATTACAAGCAAAAATCCTTTTGCGGCTGGAGGATTTTGCTCCATGCAAGAATATATTTTGATCAAGAATGAATGAATGTAATGATAAAAATGATTAAGCTATTTCAATGAAGTATATAAGTCAATCTTTAATGATAGATTTTGATTTCCATCGAATGGATTTCTTCTTATTGTCAGTATATGCCAAATATTTTCTGAAATACTTTAGTCGCAGATTTAAAAGAATTCTATTTTAATTGAATGGGTTTCTTCTTGTAGCAAGTATCTGCTAAATTTTTACAGGATTAATTAAATAGCAGATTAAAGTATAATTCCTCTACAATCAAATTGGAATCTTCTTCAGTTAAATAGATTCGAAGGAAGCAGATTTCATTCTTCATTCAAGAAAAAATTTACGTGCTCAAAAAAAAGTTATTTTCTTCTTAATTTAAGTGGATTCTGCTTGCATCAAGTATCTATTTTTCTCAATTTTCACTTGAAAAATCGCAATTTCTCTATAACTTTTTTTGAAACAATTCTTTTATTTATTGTTATGCCACTTAAAAGTTTCTTTATTTTAAAGTATAGGCAATAATAAGGATACGTATTGAGTTTCAAGTGTGCTACATCATCCTGAATAATTTTATACGAACTTTTTCGAGCATTTCTCTTGAAAAATCGCGTTTTCTCGATACCTTCCCGGGGAAAAATGTACCATGCATAATTATATATAATTTTATATAAGTGCTTATGTATAACTATACATAATTATATATGGATATTGTCTCTATATAATTGTACACGACGATATATGATTATATATGATCATATACGATTGTATATAAACATATACAATTACATATAATGTTCAACCGTGAAAAATAATGCATAAACACAAAAAATATTTATTTTATTTAATAAATTTTAACCTTTGAAGAGATTTTATATTGTTCAAATATTAGATATTAGAACTTTCTAAAAAATTTTTTGATCGTGAGGAATTTGGGTTATACTTATACCCAAAGCGCTGATTTTTCTCTTCGTTCGGCAGGGGCATAGAACGGGTCGCCACCTAGCGGTAATTATGCGCAGTGCATCAAAAAGTATAACTTATTGTAAACAACTATGAACAGTCATGCATAGTTATATATGACTTTATACAATTATCTATGATTTTTTATAACTATATATAAATATATACAGCTGCGTATGAAAGTATGTAAGTGAAACTGAATACTTTTGAGTTGAAAATTATATAAATTATATATAGTTGCATATAATTATGCATGATCATATAATTCTATATATAAATGCATTCAATCGTATATAGTTATATAGAGACAATATACATATATAATCATATATAATTCTACATGATTATAAATAATCATATAAGTTTTTATATAGGGTTATATATGATTATATATAATTATATATAAATCATTTTTACCCGGGTTTTGTTTAAACAATTCATTAATTTATTGTTATGCCACCTCAAATCTTTATTTACTTCAAAGTATAGGTAACAATAAGAACACGTATTGAGTTTTAAGTACGCAGCATGATCCTGAATGAACTTATACGTGTATTTGAGATTTTTTTTACGAAATACAACGATTTCGGGATGGAAATTATTTAAACTATATTGCACTTAAATGTACTACATTTGCTAAATTTTTATTGATCATGACCCAGTTTTTCGACCAGAACATTATTCTTAAACTAATTATTCGATTTTCAAATAAAACTATTTTCTATGCTCCGGGACCCCTATGCAATCCCTAGTCGTCCCTGGCTAGCCGCTAGAGTCGGCCGCTAGCTTCAGCTTCATAGAGTTTTTACAAAATAAAATTTCAATGTCATTTTAAGAGAAATGCAAATAAACACAGATATTGTATTTATATATTTTTTTTAAATGGATTAAATTAATCGACTCATGTAAAAAACTTTTATAATATAAAGTCTACCACGGCCAGTTTCTATTTGTGTTTATAATATTTTCACGCTTTATGCAAGTAAGAGTGATTAAGAATGCTTTTTAAATTTGGGGGGAGCGGTTGCCCAAACTGGTGTTGTTGTTAGTCAACGCATACGGCGAGCTGCTTACCCTTCAAACCGGAGAGCTGTTCACTTTTGCTGGGAGAACCATTTACCCATGCTATAGTATAATAAACAAGATACATATATTACAGTAACAAGATACAAAGCACAAATTAAATGGAAATAGAAATAGAAACGACTGCATTTTGGTTATTAGCTAAATCGGGGTCGAAAAAACCGATTTTCAAATTTGCAGCTTCCTAGGTCTAGAGGTTCTATGCGAAAACAGAGTTTCAAAGTTTTATTTGCTTATATCTCGAGAACGGCTTAGGCTAGAACAAAATGGTTTACACCAATTGAAAGAGCGTAAAATTTTACATTGTAAAGTTTCAAGATAATTAATCGAAAAGAAAAAATCTCAACTCTCCGTATGTGAGTGGGGTAACCATTACCCCAGAAACAGAGTACTCGCTGCACACTACTGCTAGTGTTCCCCCTGTCTTTTTTCCGTGTATATACCCAGATAGACGATGGCTACTGCACTAGCCAACAACAGCGTACGGGTTGGGTTACCTGTACTCGTATATACTAAAAGTTAAAAGCATTCTGATTAAATTTGGTCGACTCTCGCGACACTCCGATTGTCATCAGTCAGGTGAACTAATGTCTAACCTCAACAGACGCATGTGCTACCGAGAGTGACAACAATCAATTAAATTTCCTAACTCTAAGTCTCTCTATTTCAATTTCCCTTCAAAGAATTATCAAATTAAGAAAGAATTATAGGATTATAAAGAATTATAAATTATAAAATTATAATCTAAGAAATAGCAAGAAATCGGTGTTATGCATATATTTAATGAATATATTAGTAGATAAATTGATGATAATCTGTTGATTTAAGAGTGAAAAAAATTCTCTTTATTGCATGGGAGTTTCAGATTCAGCTGAGATGCCTATGAACAACTGAAACTGAACATTTCTTACGGAGCTTATTCTACTAGAAGGCCTACTTTTTTTATAAAAATAATTTATTTTGCTCATTATAATGTATGCCTGAATTAATTAATTTATTTATAATTTTAATTTTCGCGATATTACTATAAAATTAAATTTGAAAGATACACTCGCGAGATACGTCTTTTCCAAATTGAAAAATTGAAATACGTATTGTATGGTCCGAAAATTTAAGATACGTCTTTTTGCTTTAACAATATTAGATACGCTTTTTTCCACTAAGGAGACAGTTTATAAATGGCTCATTAGTTGTAGTTAGAAATTCATTAAGTATTTTTATATAACTACTGATTGGTACTTGATAAAACTCAAAAGTTGAAATCAATTATCGTAAAATGTTATGAACAATAAAATTAACATTGTCTGAAGTACGTAGATTTAATTTTAAAAACATGGCAACATGGGATAACAATCACATTCAGTTTATATGCGCTAATAGTTCTTCATTCGTGCGTTATGACAGACATTTTTATATAATACTAAGAGGAAATAGCGTTTAGATGTGAAATAAAATGGAAAAATTACTTCATAAAAAAAATTATTCCACCATAGGAAGTAAATGATTTATTATGGTATAGATAAATTATATACGTTGCGGGTGTTTGTTGTTGTTTACAAAGTAATCATAGTGCTGCGCCACTTCAATATTTATCGTTTATCCTATTATTATGAACTAGTTTGTAGGCATTTTTATGGTATCTTTAGAAATAATTCAAATTTAAATTACGGCTGGTTTATGAGCCAATTATTTATTTGATTTTCAATAACCCTTTAAAGTCACAAGGACATGTTTTGGACTTATCTTTTTCTACCGGATTATTCACCATGAAAATGTCAATAAAATAATACACGAAGCATCTTTTCCACCATTTTCGAGGTCGTTCTTTCTGATGCCGTAATTTAAATTCCGCAAAAATCCCATTTTTTATCATAATTTGCATAATAAAGTGAAAAAATACAAAGCCAATACTATGTAACAACACTGATGTACATTATAGAAGAGTATCTGTACAAACTCCTTAATCTAAACTATACTGACAATAGATCTCAAACAACTAGAATGGAACCATCATTTATACTTATATTGATCATATGGTGGCTTATTTCAAAGTACAGATATCTTCTTTCTTAGTTATACTGTGTTTATTACATTTCAGAAGGGCCTTTCACAAAATAAAAAACAATGTTTTCATACATAATTAAAGCATTACACTCTTGAAGCATTTAGTTGGTACAAATAAACGGCAGTATACGTAATATTGAATTTTTAAATTTCACAATTTTAAGTAAAAAAGTTTGTACAGAATCATCAAATATTTAAATTTCAGAATGTTTGTCGAAAATACTATTTTATCGTCTAATTGAAAAAGATATTTCGTATTAAATAAATACAAAATTCGTGTTTCTTGCAGTAAAGATCAAGAAATAGCTTGGCAGCTTGACAGCACAATCGCACAGTGGTCCATTTTGCCAAAAACTTGGCCAACCCCAAAAATATTCTCCGGTAATTGAATAATCATGATGAAAAGTTGTAGTCTTAAGTTTTCGAGGTTACTAAACTCAAATGTATGGTTAAAACTTTTATATTTAAAAAGCTTTGAGTAATATTATGATCATGGGAATATAAACAAATAATATGTATAATTTAACCCATTATTTCTGAAATGTGCATTTTTTCTCGACGTTCGACGATGCGATTTTTTGTAAACGGCTTACAAAAATTTTAAATTTAGAGTTTCTGTTAGTTTAAAGTCTAATCATTCAAATACCGTTGCCAGAATTGATTTAGAAGTCAATTTAAAAAAGTTATAGCTGTGTTTTCGGAAACAGTAAAGTTTAAATGGACATCTAGGCTAATTCTAGTTAAAGGGTTTGAAAGAGATTTTACACTATCGAAAACGCTATCTAGAATTTTTTCCAAGATGTTTACAAGTATGCTAAAATTACGTGAAAATTACGGTGCAATTACACGTGATTAAAATAGTAGTATACTTTCGTGAAACATCTACAATACTTTTATAACTCAAATCGATTTTTTCTTTTAATCAAACACTATTTTTTTCGATAAAACGATCGTTGGTTCATTGGTTTTCTTGCAATTAACTAAAATATCGCTTAAAAAATTCTGGATTAAGTTTAGAAACTACATTTTTAATATGCGATCTATTACTTAAAAATTAAATTTATTGGATAAAAAGAAATCAGCATTGAATAATTTTTACTTCAGAACATAGTAAAAATTACATCGCGCTTTTAAAGTATTAATATATTTTATAACGTATTATTCGTATAACTGTTTGTATATTTCATTATATCAGTAAAGAAAAGAGATTAGTTAAAAAGTGCTGCTGAAAGTAGACCATCGTCGAAGGTTCTCTCGCTCTCATACGCTTATATGAATTCCGCGTACCGGCGACCGCTACTGAGCCTGCTCCTCGCATGTTTGTGTTACTGGCCACGGCACATCGAACGGCGTTTATTTATACTATAATATATTTGCTATTCAATTTACATGTGGTTCTACTGGAATAACTGATTTGGCACTTGGTAAAGTGTACACTCTAAACCCCAAAGTAGAAAAATTGACGCACAAAAGTAGGAATTGACAGATTCCTACTTTGGGAAAAGCTACCCAAAGTAGAAATTGAGAGATTCCTACTTTAGAGCAGTCGAAATGTAGAAATATTGATATTCCTACTTTAGTAAAGTAGAAAATATAATGCCAGTATATGAAAAGTAGAAATATTGATATTTCTACTTTAGTAAAGTAGAAAATGCGATATTCCTACTTTATAAAAGTAGAAAATATAATGCGAGTATATGAAAATTAGAAATATTAATATTTCTACTTTAGTAATAATGATATTTCTACTTTTGTAAAGTATATATGATCCTAATATACGGAAAAAAACTTAGATACTTATTCTAATATGTATGTCTGTGATAAAATAATTAATACTAACCTAACCTATAAAAATACCTTCTAAAAATAAAATATGGTTAATATTTATAATAAAAATCTTTATTAAATTTTTTTACAACCAACTCTTAGAAATATATATGAATAAATATAGCTTCTTTTTTAATTTTTAGTTTTGGGATGCTTTAAAATCTTTGAAAACTTCTCTCTCGTAGACCATTGTAATTTTCAAAATTTCACAAATCCTTTTCTCTGAAACTACGGAAGATAAAAGAGCTTAATTATAGTGTTTTGAAAATGCTTTTTTCTGCACAATATCATGGCATCGTTTTCAATAAGCTTCGTATTGATTTTTACTGATAAAAAATTTGAGTGATTGATCGATTAGGAGTCGCTATACTAAATTTCTGTATATATAAGGATATACTTACAAACTACATTTTTTTCAATAATTTTTTTTATTTTAAGGCCAGACTAAAAATTTTAGAATCTTTAAAGCCATATTTCGTTTTGGGACGCTTTAAAATCTTTGAAAACTTGTTACTCGTACTTATTGTAATTTTCAAAATTTCACAAATCCTTTTCTCTGAAACTATTGAAGATAAAGGAGCTTAATTATAGTGTTTTGCAAATGCTTTTTTCTGCACAATATGATGGCATCGTTTTCAATAAGCTTCGTATTGATTTTTACTGATAAAAAATTTGAGTGATTGATCAATTAGGAGTGGCTATAGTAAATTTCTATATATATACGAAGCTTATTGAAAACAATGCCATGATATTGTGCAAGAAAAAGCATTTTCAAAACAATATAATTAAGCTCCTTTATCTTCAATAGTTTCAGAGGAAAGGATTTGTGAAATTTTGAAAATTACAATAAGTACGAGTAACAAGTTTTCAAAGATTTTAAAGCATCCTAAAACTAAATATGGCTTTAAAGATTCTAAAATTGTTAGTCTGGCCTTAAAATCAAAAAAATTATTGAAAAAAATGTAGTTTGTAAGTATATCCCTACACGAAGAAAAATGTTGTAGCAATTTTTAAGATAAAGGATACGAAAAATTACTATGTTGCGTACCAAAGTTGTGCTATACTCATTTTATGGAGATTTTTCTTATATTCATAACAAATATTACTATGGACAGAGTAATTTTGGCAAT
>UELU01126796.1:0-23930 GCA_900490025.1 Megastigmus dorsalis
TTTAAATATATATACTTATATAGTTTGCCAATTCATAATTTATAATACATTACACAATTATATTACGCCTTATGGTTATATGTACGCACAACGGAAATATCAAAAACATAATAATTACTGCAAAATCTTATAATTTGTTATATAGGACTATATATATTATATATATAATATATTACTTGAATGAATAATTTGAGGACATTATATTTAGAAAAATCGAATTTTTGATAAGGCAAAGGAATTATAACACATAATACTTATAGTAATTTGTATAATTGATAAGTAGATTTACGGATATTTAAATTCATACAGAATATACTCAATGAACAGACTTTAAATTTTATCTCATACAAAAAATATACATTAGATAAAATAATATAATAGAGATATAGAGTACTGCTAATTTATTTTCTAAAGTAAATTTGGATAATACAAAATATAAATATTATGAGGCTACACGCGGCATGAGCCCGCGCGAGAATAGTACGGTTAACACGTAAACAGATGAACTCGTGAAGAGTCGACTATAAAAAGAACTCGCTGCAGCGCACGGGGTAATGCAGATTGGCTGTACAACAATTACTTTTATAAATCACTTTATAACAATAATCATTGTTATTTCACTTTCAAATTAATGTTTAATTATTTTACAACTTTACTGTACGCTATTTTACTATGTTTAAGTGAAAATAAGTCCAAATTTAACGTGGCAGTGAGTGACACCGCCCGATTACTGAAATTCTATTAAACCAATAAATAATTACAAACAATTAATTCTGGCATAGTAACTTTGTTGCTTTTAATTTATTTGAAATTATTAATGTATAAAAATATTTTTTTCTTACTACTTTTTTTTGTTTTTTTACTTATTTTAAATTTCCCTATCTGGAGATGCCACTTTTGGTAACGCTGGTAGTGAGAGAAAAGTATGTGTGTGTGTGTGTGTGTGTGAGAGAGAGAGATAGACGGATTAAGTGCATATGCGCTGCATATGTGGTGACACATGTTCCAATATTTATTTTACTCGGGAGAGTGAGAGAGATAGAGAGGGCGAGTTGCACTTACGTTGGAAATGGTGAATCATACTCAAAAAGTGCACAGTAAAGAGACACCTGGAAAATCAAGTATTCTAAGTCGATGGACTCACTGTGGCCCATCACGCAGCAGGCTTGGCGTCCAGGTCAAGTTTGTTGTGTCGGGCCATAGTGGCTCCATAACTACTACGGATGATCATACTAAACCGGGAACGCTTTGGGTGGCCATCTACATCGACAAAAATAGGTTTGCAACGTACTTTGACAGCTACGGACTGCCACCAGTATCTAAATATCATCTCGATCGTCTTCGAAAAATTTTTAGAGTTTCAACTGGAGCTCACAACAGCTTCAGAGTATTTATTCGAGGTGCTGCGGTCAATTTACAATCATGTTTTTAAATCGTCGTGGCAGAACCGATAGATCATTGTTTAAACAAATTCATAACTTAAAAAAAACGAATAAAAGCCACATTTCCACTTGATCTATCACCTGCAACTTTCTTCAAAATTATGCTAGCCCTTCATAAATTGCACTAAATATTCCCATAACGATGCCGAATAAGTAGAGCGTCTAATCATCGTGGCAGAAAAGTTAGATCATTATGTAACCAAATTGTTAATTGAAAAAAAGCGAATAAAAGCCACATTTCTAGTCGATTTATCACCTGTAACTTCCTTTAAAATTATGCTAGCTCTTCATAAATTGCACTAAATATTTCCACAATGATGCCGAATAAGAAGAGCTCCGGACCGTTGTTGCAGAACAGTTAGATCATTGTCCAAACAAATTTTTATCTTATAAAAAGCGAATTAAAGCCACATTTCTACTCGATTTATCACCTGCAACTTCCTTCAAAATTATGCTTGTCCCTTGAAATTCGCACCACATATTCCCACAATAGTGCTGAATAAGTAGAGCAACAAATCGTGGTGCCAGAACAGTTAAATCATTGTGTAAGCAAATTGTTAACTTAAAAAAAGCGAATAAAAGCCACATTTCTGTCGAATTATCACCTGTAACTTTCTTCAAAATTATGCTAACCCTTCGTAAAGTGCATTAAATATTCCCACAATGATGCCGAATAAGTAGAGCTCCTGATCGTCGTGGCAGAAGCGTTAGATCATTATGTAAACAAATTGTTAACTTAAAAAAAGCGAATAAAAGCCACATTTCTACTCGATTTATCACCTGTACCTTCCTTCAAAATTATGCTAGCCCCTCGCAATGGGCACCGGATATTCCCACAATGCCGGCAAAGAAGTAGAGCTCCGAATCGTCGTGGCACAAGAGTTAATTTATTAGGTAAACAAATTTTTAACTTAAAAATTGCGAGTAAAAGCTAAATTTCTACTCGATTTATCACCTGTAACTTTCTTCAAAATTATGCTAGCCCTTCGTAAATTGCACTAAATATTCCCACAATGATACCGAATAAGAGGAGCTACGGATTGTCGTGGCAGAACAGTTAGATCATTGTTTAAACAAATGGTGAACAAAAAAAAAAACGAATAAAAGCCACCTTTCTGCTCGATTTATCGCCTGTAACTTTCTTCAAAATTATTCTAGCCCCTCGCAATTTGCAACAAATATTCCTACAAATAGTTAGATCATTGTTTAAATAAATTGTTAACTTAAAAAAAGCGAATAAAAGCCACTTTTCTACTCGATTTATCTTAAAATCTTAAATTTATAATTAAAATTTTTGCTCACTAAAATTTTTGACACAATTTATGCATAATCTAGGTAACACTGTTACATACACGCTCCAAATAACGTATGGTGAAATCGAAAAACATTATCAGCTAATTCTGTTTACTTGCAGCCGAATATGTCCTCCTGGGATGAAAATTTATTGTAGAATTTTAAAACGCAGCCTTTAGAGTGTAAGTGGCGATGATAAAGTAAGACTGCAAGTGTCTAATTTATACGTAGATCGCCAAGTTTGCAACGCCTTTGGACAATTAAATCATATCGAATGTGTGCGACGTTTGTGGTGCACGACGTTTGTAAATCAACTCATGAATCTAGCTCTTCGGCATAGAAAAAGTAACCTGATAAAACGTCACGATATTAGAGATAAGCTTGTTGTATGCCTAGATCGTAAGGTGGTGTTGTCTTCTTCGTTGGATGAAGGCGGACACAGCACTAACCCCTTATCTAGCTCTTTACGAGCCTAGAGTCCCCTTTCGTTTGTGAGAAGACCCAGTGACTGTATAGTCACCAAAGAGTCGAGACTCTTTTTTATGGGCCAGTCCAATAAGTACCGGCCAAGTAAAAACTGCCTTGGGGCTTAAGGCGTCGAAGTTCCTCCGCACTCTTCTTTTAGCTTCCCGACAAGAGAATGTCGGAAAGAACCTTTATGGCTGGCTTCCTGCCTCCGGACACTGGGCTGGAGTGATGAGTCGGTTGACGCTCAGTTATGGACTTGAGGACCTCCTCCTCCTCGAGTCTTATGGCAGCGATGCTCCTTCTTCTAGCGGCGTCAGCTTTCTTTCTTGCCGTGGCGACCGCGTTCTCCCAATGGAAGGCCGATCGTATCTCCGTCTGTACGCCAGCACTTGCGGATGATACCCGCCGACGTGGACTCATCTGTACCCCGATGTTTGTTAAGGTGATCCGCCGTGGACTCGTCTGTACCCCGATGCTTGCTGATCCGCACTCTGTTTGACTGCTGTTGTCCAGTCGCCTTTGATGATGCTTTGCAGTGATGCGAGCAGCGTGTCCCTGAGCCTCTATTAGTCGTTGGATGTCGTCCTCGGTTAGCTGATAATCGTTGGAAATGAAGGACAGGGAAAAGGATAGGAAATTGCGAAAGCTAAAGGATAGGATATCGAAAATGAAGCAACTCAAGAGATTATTTGTACACAAAAGATAATTTCTTTATTAAATTCTTATTATTAGTGCAAGAGGGTCTCCGAAGGTCAGAGTACAATGAGTTCGGCGAGAAGCTCTGCCGAGACTCCTTCCTCGCCTACCTATACCCCTAGCGGCGGAGCGCGGTACTACGCAGGTCGCAGTGTACAGGGTGTAGGTAGCGTCTATATAATAGTATTATAACAATTCCCCTTCATTTGTGAAGCGCGGAGTACAATCTGAATTTTAGAGCGATATTTACATTTTCACTGGCACTTATGGGTGCAGTCTTTTAATTTCACTTTGCAGTTTTTTATTTGTGTCTTTACTTTAAACGCAGTCTTTATTTCTTGATCTTTAGTTATAGTTGCGCTGCTGAAGTGGTTGCATAGTAGTTCCCTGACTACTGTCGGGTAAGCCGGTTCTGCGACCGCGTAAAGGTGGATCAGTAGTCCCCTGACTACTGTCGGGTGAGGCGGTCGGTTTAGGTGCAGGTTTCATCTCGGAGGTGTGAACTTTCGTAGTAACGCTGTCCTTATCCACGATGTAGATGTCGCCGCTGACTCTTTTTATAATTTTGAATGGTCCTTCCGATTTGGACGCGAACCTAGCATGAAATCCTTCCGCTGCCCTTGACAAAAGGTGATTTCTAATGAAGACGCATCTCCCGACAAGACGGGTTGTCGGGCTCATGAGTGCATATTTTTGCTAGTATTGGGCCTGATGTGTTCGAGCACTGTGGAATCTTTTTCCCAGGGCTGCGATGGATCATTTGGATATTCACGCTTCCAATCCCCTGGTCTCGGGAGATCATGACCTGTTAACAGCGTGGATGGAGTATAACCAGTAGCTGCATTACGTCTGTTTCTGAGCTGGTATAGTATTTTTGGTAGCTCCAGATCCCAATCCTTGTGCCTGCTGTTTTGTAGATGGAGTCGAAGGCCCTTCTTTATTTCCTGATTTCTTCGCTCCGTTGGATTAGTCCGTGGGTGATAGATCGCTGAAGTGCATAACTGTACTTCCCAACGTTTGCACGCCTCCTGCCATGCCTTGCTGCTGAACTGTGGACCGTTGTCGGAGAGTATGGCCCGTGGAAACCCCACCTGTTACACACATTCTCCTCAATCATTTTTATAATTCGGGATGTATCAGATGACCCCATCGCGAAGGCCTCTACCCATCACGAAAATATGTCTGTGATGACCAGTATGAATCTTTTTTCCCTGCTACTCCGTGGATACGGCCCCATGAGGTCCGCAGCTATGGTTTCCCACGGATTAATGGGTTGGTGTGGCCGTACTGAATTAATAGGTTGGCTGGTGTTCTTGCAGTAAGCGCATAACCGGCACTCCTTAATATATCGACGAATCTCGTCCCGCATCTTTGGCCAACGATGGGATTCTTTGATTGCCCCGTGGGTCTCGTCTAATCCCGGATGACCCGCGAAGCTTGAGTCGTGATACTCGTACAGCATTCTTCCTGTAACAAATTGAGGAACGACTATTTTCCATGATGTTTTCTCATTGTCCTTTCTCCATAATGTCCCGTCGATGACGGCAAACTTTTCCAAGAAATCTTCCTGCTAGGGTGTGAGTTCATCTCGCCTGGTGAGATCGAGAGAACGGATCGCCAGTTTACTGCAGTAAGGGTCTGCTTGCTGGGCCACTCGTATTTCACCTCGGAGTGAGGATTGTTCTGTCATATAGACAGCTGGTGTATTTTCGTCATCTCTGACTGCGTGGTTTGGTTGCTTGGCGGGAGAAAACGTTCTTGATCGTCGAGCTCATCCTTTCCTTCTTCGAATGGGTTTCTTGAAAATGAGTCAGTTACTTGATTTTCTCGACCCGGGCAGTGCTCAACCTTAAAGTTGAATTCTTATAGAAGTACTTGTTGTC
Source organism: Megastigmus dorsalis (assembly GCA_900490025.1). Classification (NCBI taxonomy): domain Eukaryota; kingdom Metazoa; phylum Arthropoda; class Insecta; order Hymenoptera; family Megastigmidae; genus Megastigmus; species Megastigmus dorsalis. Next base: position 5,783 of record UELU01126796.1, read on the forward strand.
TGTACGAAGGGTGAAGGGACGTCTAAAAACTGTCGATACTTCTTTATCGCCCAAATCACGGCAAGGCACTCTTGTTCGTTGCTATGGTACCGCATCTCTTTTGCGTTGATTTTGCGCTGGCATAGCTGATAACGCTAATTTTCCTGTCTGGTCGCTGCTGATACAGAACTGCTCTCATGTCTCGTGCACTGGCGTCCGTTTGTAGCACATATGGTCAATCTGAATTTGGTCGATCGAGACGTAGTGGTTTCTGGAATATCTCTTTTATTTGTTCGAAGGCTTGCTGGGCTTCGGTTGTCCATCGGAATCCCTTCTTACTTCCCACCAAATCATTCAATGGGGCGGTGAGAGTAGAGTGTCCCTTGATGTGTTCGTTTAGCCAGTTGCAAGTTCCTAGGAATGACTGTAGCTGTTTCCTTGTGGTTGGTGGTTGGGTGGACACAATGGCCTCTGTTTGAGCCGGATTCGCCTCGTTACCTTCGCTGGTGACGAAGTGGCCGAGATACTCCAGCCTTGTCTTCCCGAAACAGCATTTTTCTAATGATGCTGTGAAACTGAACACGTCTCTCCAACACCAAGGTTATATGACGGATATGTTCATCCATGTTATAGGAGTAGATTATAATGTCATCTAAATAAATGATGCAGAACCTGCCGATGTATCCTGTTAAAACCTTCTGACTCATCAGACGTTGGAAGGTCCCTGGAGCCCCTTTGAGACCGAACGGCATGACTCTGAACTGGTATGTCCCACCCGATGGTGTGGAGAAGGCTGTAAGCTTCTTTGATGTTCCTTCCATCGGGATCTGCCAATAACCGCTCTTAAGGTCCAGGGTGGTGAAGATGGTGGCATTTCCGAGGTCCTTGAGGGAGTCCGAGATGCGAGGTATTGGTTGTGTCGAATCCTTTGTTATGCTATTAAGGCGCCTATAATCTATACAGAAACGGACACGCCCGCTTTTCCTTTTCGCGAGGACTATTGGTGAGCTGTATGGGGATGTTGTCTGCTCGATGATCCCATCCGCTAGCATCTCTTCCACCTGTTCCTTGATGATGGCGCGCTTCTCGCCTGAGTAACGGTATAGAGGTAAACGGAAAGGCTGTTGTGATGTTAGACAAATTGTGTGATTGACGGGCCTTGTTTATGGCAAGCCTTCACCAAGTGGAGAAAAGACCTCGTGATGCAGTTGCAGAGTCTGCATGAACTTCTCCAGGTGGTGCTCTTTTAGATCGTGCTTCACTTGATCTTCGCTAACCTTTGTTGAGCCTTCTTTCCTAGGTGATCCATTGATGAATGGTATAGCTACCCGCTCGTTTTTTTCAAGGTGCAATACGTCCCGTGTTAAGTCGATGATACCCTACTCTTCCTGCAACCATGGTAGTCCCAAGACTAATGGATGACGTCAGATTGGAGCCACTAAAGCTGGAACACTCTTGAATTCCATTCCCTATATTATCATTCTAAGTTGGGTGTGGCCCGTGGTTTCCAAACCAGCTCCTTAGGCAGCAAGATTAAAAACCACTTGCGGTCGTTCCATGGATTGGTTCACCGACAATACTGTCGAGTTAACTATATTTGAAGTTGCAGCGGGGTCGATGAGCGCGATTATTTCCTTTCCGTCCATCGTGACTCGAACTTTGAACAGACGGGATGTTGGATCCAAAGCATTGCTTATTTCCGGCTGACCGTCCTCTCGGCGCTGGTTGCCGGTTCTACCAACGCCTCTCGCCATTTTTCCCGCCGTTTTGAGCTCGCTCTTTTTTCTTGTTTTGGCAGGTAGACTTCGCAGTCCTTGTAGGTGTCGCTCCGGGCAATGCCAGCACTTTGGAAAGTCTGTCTTGATTACTTTAGCGTCTGTCGGTGAATCTCCTCTGGGAGGTTAGATTCTACAGTGCCAGGTAAAACAGATTGCCAGGCGCCTTTTTTAATAGAAAATTGGCAATCCCGGGTAAGTTGCGTGACAATAAACGCTTTAATATAGTGATAATTTTACGAGGAATTTCTCATTGATTTTAAATACTAGATTGAAAAGCCTTTCCTTACTTAAGGGGGTAGTATACATTTTGATTTTCAAAAAATCGATTTTTTTTTATTTTTACTTAGTTGAAAGCCTGAGAATTCATGTAGAAACCTTCTTGTCTGATGAAAAACGAGGTTTTAGAGCTCTCGGAACGCTCGGCTGGCGCGCACTTTATATATTTATATACTTATACTTTCTCGGTATATATTTTGAAAGAACGTTCCATGAAAAACGATCGGTTTGTGCGATTGTTTTGTTGACAATGGACCGTAAACATAAACGTAGTGAAGGTTTGAGGCCGTCTCGTTCTAAAAACGGAGGTTTAGTGGAAATTAGCACACGGTGAAGAAGACAACTGGAACACGAGTTCGTCGGCACGACAACTCTCAAGTCCAGATGGGAATTTCGACGTCAACGTCGACGATACAGTGCGGTACTTCATTATTAAATTTGATATGTTGTTCGCGCTGCAGGACCGTGTTGTGTGCAGTGTGTTCGGGTGCTGTAAAATTTTCAAGACGAGCTGAAAAGAGACTAGGTTTTAAATTAGTTGTTCAATGCCAATGCTATGAAGAACTGCACATTCCGAGTAGCCCTTTGATCGGTCGTATGTATGAAATTAACCGTCATTTCGTTTTTGCTCGGCGTTGGAATTCAAGGAATTCGAAATTTTTGCGGGTATATGGACTTTAGACTATCGATTTCTAAGAATACGTATTACAACATTCTTGAACACATATGTATCGCGGCGCGTGCAGTAGCTGCAGCAGTGTTTCAAAAGCCGCAAAAGAAGAACAAGAAATGAACGACGCTGCTAGTAACGTTAGAAACCCGTTGTCTGTGTCGGGCGACGGCTACCGGTCGAAGCGTGGTTTCTCCTTACTTATTGGTATCGTGTCCTTGTTGCAAAATTTACAGGAAAAATCCTGGACGTTATCTTCAAATCGAGTGTTTGCAAAATGTGCGAAAGTAAAGCTGCACAATAGGACGATATCGAAACCGACGTTTGGTACGAAGGTCACAAGGCTGAATGTACTGCACAATGGCAGTTCCGGTAAAATGGAAGTTGATGGAGTGTTGGAAATGTTCAAAAGATCCGTAGAACTGTATAATGTTTATTACAAAAATTACTTTGGCGATGGGGATACGAAGACCTTTAAAAGTTTGAAAGACTCGTCACCGTATGGAGATGAATTGGAAGTGAAGAAATTGGAGTGTGTCCTGCATGTAAAGAAAAGGTTGTACAAACGCGCAAAAGATGCCAAAGAAAACCTCACTTAGCAGAATAAGTCGCATAAAATACTCGAACAAAATGAAACAAAACCCGCAACTACAAGAATGTCAAGGGGCAAAGCTGTTTCAACTCGATCCACAAAGAAAACAGCACCGATAGTAAACACTATTACTTTTACAAATAAAGTAATGCTCCAACTTTTATCCTATTACGAACGAGCGATTCGACAAAATTCAAATTTCATCGATGGAATGCGAAATGCTATCTGGGCTACCTATTATCATAAAATTTCCACCGACACGCAGCCGTTCTGTAGGACAGCACGAGTTCTGTCCTCCAGGAGAAACTTTGTGGTGCAAATATAGAGTCGCCGAAGCTGCAGGAACTGTTCAAGATTTTCACCACCTTTCGGCACTCGGAAGAGGAAATTTAACCTGCATTAAAAAAAAAATTACGAAGATCTTTCGAAAGATGACTTGCTAAGCCGGTGTTTGGCAGCCAACACTCAAAACAACAACGAATCCTACAATGCAACTGTCTGGTATTTGGCTCCCAAACACATTTTTTTGGGCAAGCACATTGTGGATTTGGTGACGGATTGTGGAGCCTGCACATTCAATGACGGTTTCGTAACCCTGTTAAAAATTATGGAGACGATGGGCGTGCCGATTGGTGCAACAGCAGCCGCTACCGCGGCGAGCAACGACGAGGCTTGAATCGAGAAGGCGGACAAGTGCAGCTGCAAGGGTACAAAGGAGCACCGCACACAAATGAGAGCCGAAAAATTGCGTGACAATGAGATGTATGAAGATGAGGAGGGGATATTATATGGACCAGGCATTGCTGATTAGGCGTAAGTCAAATTTACTACATATATTTCGATACTTATGTGTTTTTTCTGCATCTCAAACTTTAAACGCGTTTTTCTCGAAACACTGTTTTTTCAACTGGTGTACATGATTCCGGCAAAACTACTCAACCGATTTGCTTCAACTTTTTTTTGAAACGTTGATAAAACACCTGGCTATAGTATGGACCACGGGAATACATGTCAATTGTTTATTAACAATATTATAGCAACATTTATGTTGAAAAACAGGGTGAAAATTGAAAAAACCAAAATTCACTGTTTGTTTATTTATTAACAAATTTTCACAATTTTGGTTCATACGATAACCATTCATGCCCTCTTTAAGAATCAATTCGAATTTACTGTTTCAAATGATCAAAGAGACCCCTAAGAATCTTTCGAGTATCAAATACCATCTCTGTTTGGTGCGAAAAAAGCCGATTAATTGTGGTGACCTAATTGAAAGTGGTTTGGGTAAACCTAACTTGCAAGTAAATGGTTTATTTTGTCTCATAGTAAGCAACTTTTACAATACGTTGCTTCTTAGAACGTATCGGCTAGAGACGATCGTGCGTCGCAAGTGCAAATGCCGCTCGACAGGGAATGAAGGGTAAAAGATTTCGGCAATTTCCGCGCAAGGTGATGTGACTCGCATTACCGCGAGGACCCAAAGGAGCCCAAATTTGCAGGATGCATCTCGCGACTCTTGCGCGAATACACGTTCTGACTACGAAAGCAATAGCGGCTCCCAGACAAAGCTGTGATGACAAGAATGTTGAGAAGTACAAAGTCACGCACGGCTTCAGAATTAGAATTCGTGACAATTCCGCTTCCTGGTCGCTCTCAGATCACGAACAATCAATAACTTCTTTATCGGAACTGCCAACTAAGGACTAATAATAACCGATGTTAGCTAGTGCGTATGTCCGATAACTGATAATGACAGTGTTGACCAGTATTGGCCACTTATGACCAATCATAACCATTGTTTAATACTGTTAACCGCTCATAGCCAATAACTATCATTGTTGATAGGATCTGAAAAAAGAACCAAACCAGTTCTAACAATCAATATTTGCTAATGACCAGTGTTAATCACTTTGACCTTCAAATCTTCAAAATAAAATTTAAAATGAAGCTCAAGGTCGACGTCTGATGGCTTCCCCCGACCCAAACAACTGTTAACTAGGTCTTTTTGGAAAAATCACGATTTACCAGCTTCTCTGCACAAAACTGGGATTTGACCGCTAAATGATCTCTAGGGGTCATTTTAAAGTTAAGTTCAAGGCTAAAAATATTTCTCTATATATATTATATAGTCTTATACTGTGGCTTATAACAACAGCAGTTAGCTTTACGCTACCGCAAAACGCACAAAAAGCCGAACTCGAACGATACGATTAGAGTACGAATACCGAACGATAAAATTAGAGTTTTTGGGACTTAGCGCCCATTGAGACTTTTAATCTACCCATCAAGTTCTCCTAGAATCCAAAGTTTCAGCGAGTTTGACTGAGAGCTATTTCCCATTAAGAAAGTGCGCGGTCCATATAGAGTATTCAATAATGCCCCGCGTTCAAATTTTCCCTTTTCTCCTCTATTGCAGATTTAAAAAATATTAATTACCGATTCATAAAGTTTTGTTACTTAAATATTTATTCATCAGTAAGACTTCCTTAAATCTAAGTATATTGTTACGTGTGAAGGGTTCTCGGTTCTGCTCCACTCGGCCGGGGGGCCAAACGAGATGTGTGAAGAAAGGCGAGTAAATGAACGACAATGATCGTTGATAAATGGCTAGGTTTATTGATCGGACTTGCACGTAACCGAGAGAGATGTTTTCGGTATTCGCGGTCGCATATGATGGTGGAGTAAGTTGGATGCTGCTGTGATCGAATGATGAGGGCCGTGGTTGGATGCGGAATCGCAGATTCGGATCTCTACGTCTTCTTGTCCCTGCTCTCTTTCCCTACTCTTTATCTTCTCTTCTCCGTATCTATCTGCCATCTTGTATCTTCGCGGGCCCAGTGCTCTCCTTTTTATATCCTCTATTCTACTTACTCCTACTCCTCGAAATTAGTCGATCGTGGGATGATGGTGGGAAATTGCGCGTTAATCGTTGGGTATATGTGTGAGTGTGTATGTGTAAGAATGGATGCGCCGCACGTGACTATGGTTTCAGTTTTCGGTCTAGACGTCCGGGCGAGTCGTAGTTTTAATTGCGACGTTCTTAATAAAATATAACGTTCGTATTTTAACATACGTAACAATATAATCAAAAAAGTTTCACTTAAATTCTATCTTTTCCTATTTATTTACATGCAATAAACAATTTAAAATATAATTACATAAACTTATTATTATGAAACATGGAGCTAGGTTGGTGTAGCGGTTTTGAGAGTGCACCTAAGTTTATATTAATTTATAATTTTCACAATGTTATAAAAATTGTTATATCAATTATTATTAATTAAAATATTAAACATACAGAAAATCATGAAAATAGGAACGTTTGTTTCCAGTTAATAAAACAATTAATCATTAACCTTGTCTGATGCATCATATCCAGTAATAATTTAATCATTAAAAAATGAAATTTAATTTAATAATTATAACCAATTACAAGTGCATCCCTTAACCCATTAACGCCCAAACGGCCCAAATTTCGAGTAAGTTTTCAACGTGATTTTTCTTGTTATCGGCTTAGAAAAAATTCTGTTTTTATATATCCCGACGTGAAATTTCACGCTCTTTCAGAATCCGTATTCAGAATTACGATTTAACCTCAAGAAAAAAAATATGGCCGATTCAAACATAAGAGACGTGAAAATTTTGGAAAAAAAATTTTTCTAGATTTTTTTCACAATGATACCACAAAGGTATCCCCTTATAATTATGATCAGAGGTGATCATGGCAGTTTAAGTTTGACAGAAAATTTTTATATTAAAATTAAACAACCCCATCTTTACAAAATGGCGGCTGAATCAAAATTTGTGTACATAAATATTACGCTCTTTTTTGCTAAAGTAAAGGATAAAATTATTTTTTCTCGCAAAAAGTTTTTAAGACCAAAAATGTCTTATTATTAGTCAAGGAATATTCTCAAATTTTTTCAGAATTTTTTTAGACATTTTTGAAGAATTGGATTTCAGAAAATAAAAAATTGTCTCCGAAAATTTTGAAAAAATATGAGTGTTTCTTGACTAATTCTAAGACATTTTTGTTCTTGTGAACTTTTTGCAAAAGTCCATACTTCGAGACAAAAATTGATGAATTTTAAAAAAGAAAAATTTTGTTTCAGCCGCCATTTTGTAAAAATGGGGTTATTTTACATTAATATAAAAATTTCCTGTCAAACTTCAACTGCCATGATCACCTCTGATCATAATTATAAGGGGATACCTTTGTGGTATCATTGTGAAAAAAAATCCAGAAAAATTTTTTTCGAAAATTTTCACGTTTTTTATGTTTAAATCGGCCATATTTTTTTTTCTTGAGGTTAAATCGTAATTCTGACTACGAATTCTGAAAGAGCGTGAAATTTCACGTAGGAATATATGAAAACAGAATTTTTTCTAAGCAGATAACATAAGAAATAATCACGTTGAAAACTTATTCGAAATGAGCCGTTCGGGCGTTAATGGGTTAAGACATTACCAAAACTTTTAAACGATATTACATTTTACATTAAAGTAAAATAGATTTGTAGCAATATAACTCGTCGTTCACTTTTTATGCAGATTAACAGGTGTTTATTACACTATTCCTTATTGAACCTTTTTGCTTTTGGAATAGAAAACAGTGAAATTAATTTACTTATAAAAAAGTTCGTAATATCTGTAAAAGTTATATAAATTAAATGGGACTTCACACGTTTAATAACGTTGAAATGTTAGATAACATTTGTAATAAAAAAACATTTTGACAGCTTTTTATCTAAGCTACAGTAGAGCAAGTATTGGTTTATTCTTTAGTTCAACTTGGGTTCACAGCATATAAATATTATAAATTTAAGGGTCTCTTACCTAAAAAAATTAAATTAATAAAACACAATGTTATGATACTGAAATAACTTATTACTTATGCACCAAAAGAATTAAGATATTTGTAAAGAAAATGTCAATTGCTTCTTTGTATAAAGTCGAATTAGTTTGGTTTGCGCCCCGGTGAAATGCAAATCAGTAATTGTCTTGGTAAAAACCGTTCATGACTACGATGACGGAAAATATAGAATTATCTTGCAAGTCTCTAGTACATAGTACCGCAAATATTACTCTATATTTTAGCTCCAGGGAACGTTGGAAAACTCAGCTTCGTTCAGTAGACTGCACCTTACCTTCTAAAGAACGAATCGATGTACTAGGCTAAGATGATCTACGTTAACTTGTGAAGTCGGCGCAAATCCAACTTGACTTGTCGCTAGATATAGCTAAAAGAAATTGAAATACCGCGAAAATGACGCGAACGCATGGCTACTCAAGAATCCGCATGAAAAATCTTTGCGCGGCTGCGGCAGCGGTGCGCAGCCTTAAATTAGTAAAAATGGTCAGAGGGACCTTGTCAATAACTAAGCGTTAGATTAACAAGAACAGTCGTGTATTGTCAACAAAGAATACAATAGAAAATAGATAAATAGTAAATTGCACGCGGTGCGTTGACATAATTGAGTACTGCAGGCACAGCACCGAAGAGAGAGAGAGAGAGAGAGAGAGAGAGAGAGAGAGAGAGAGAGAGAGAGAGAAAGAGAATCCCTACTGTAAAGAAAATGTATCTATGCAAGCAGAGTACAAACAATGATTGCTGGACTTGAAGTATACGCAGAAGAGTGTGCATGGTGACTGTGACGAGGAAATGGCTTGAACCTGGACCCGTCTGGCGTCAGCACTGCTTTACCCAGGAAAGAGACAAAGCCAGCAAACGCTACTGCACATTCATTTACACTCTCCTAGAAAGCAGTCGCGCAAAAGCAACCAAGTAACGCAAGACATGCACTTAATATTTCCGCTTCGCGATTCCCCTCTTTGTATTCCGAAAACTAGCCATTTTTGGACGTCGGGCCGGTCGGAACTTTTGAAGAACACCAAGAAAACTACATTGTCTCAAAGTTTTAGTCTATTCTGCCGAAACTCAATTTCCATAGCAAATTGGTAAGGTTCTTTCAGACAATAAATGCACTCTTACTGGTAAAACAATTACTTTTGTAGTAGTCTGGATTAAAAAGAACTTAATTATAGTTCAACACTTCTTTATTTAAATGTTTTTTAGTGCTTAGCAATTTTTTAAAGGTCTTATAAGGGTTAAAAATAAAAAGAAAGAAGAAAAAACAAAGTGAAAATAATTTATTACATTAATTTAATATGTTGAACAAATATACATCTATTATAACTTAATATTTTACACAATCGCTTTGGTTAGTTATCGTAGTTTCTGCAAGACTACAAATAGGTTATTATTATTTTCGTTGTATAGAAAACAATTGTTAAAGTTTGGAAAGAAAAACGAAAATCAAATAATTTACGCCATGAAAAAAGAATATTATATAATGTACGAATATTATATAAGCAGCCAATTTTATATAATATATATGGATTAAGACAATTCTGCAATAAAACTATTATATAGTATAGTACGCACCTCGAGAGGAAAATACTTGGGTGGTTCAGAACTAGCGTGAATTGAAACTATATCGAACGCGAGGGTGGCAAACATGTAAGTTGGCCAATTTTCCTCGCGCGGTGCGTATACTATTTTTCCTCATATCAGCGCCTAAAGTACACGTATCTCTGTCGAGCGCCGAGGTATGATGCAAAAATTTTATTAAACCTCAGGGCGCGAGTCTATTGCGGGTCTTATTAAGCAGACGCGAGTGCCCTTTTCACGCCCTAGGGCGCAAAGTAAATTAGGGCTTTTATGCGTACGCTCAATATCAAATAGACTTTCGCGCCCTAGGTCTTTTAAAATATGATACGCACCTAGGATGCCGTAGGTGTTCCTTCTTAGCTGCTCAGGCGACAAAATCACCCTCGGGGCGTAAATCACCTACTTCACATCCTAGGTACGTAATATACTATTTATTTTTTTTATGTATAATATGACTTGTTATTAACTTTCTAGAATATTACTTCGAAAGTTGCAAATACGATCGCCTGTGCGATTACGTGTACGGGATTTACATTAATTGTATGAAATAATATTAATATCGTTTAATTTTATAATAATAATTTGAATATCTCCGAATTTACACTGAATAATTAACATTAAAATTTTTATATTCTATGTCTTGTGCGTGTATTATCATTGAGTAGAGAAGCCTGCGTGATCTTTTTATTTATACCCTTATTTCTTTTTTTTTTATGTTTTATCTTTTTCTGCATGTAAAACAACAATATGTATGAAATGAACAGATATAAGTTAAGATCAAAATAAAAAATTATTTTTATAAAGAGTGTGGTACACTTATCGACTTACAAATATACATATATTTTATTTATTTTCTCTTTCATCATTACCACGCAACGATCAACAAAACTCTACAAAATGCACACTTTTAGACGATATAGCAAAAAAGCGTGAAAAATTATACACTGAAGTCAAGGAAAAAATTTTGAACACGTGAAGACATTATGTAATTAGGACGGAACAACAGAACTTTTTTTATTTCACGAACATGATACATCTTTGGCAGTTTATACAGTATTAATTTATTAAATATGAATACGCAACATAATTACATAAAGCTTTAGATTTTTGTACAAAGAATACAAGAATATTTAGGTTTGTTCACTTTCGAATCGATTAATTTAAGCTGATATTCAGTAACGTAAGACATTATTCAACCACTATTTGCTTACTACATCGCTAAAAAAATGGTGTCAAAGCTGAAAACTCTGTTGTTAATGTTCAAGTGAATATGAAAAGTGAACATGTTGTTACCTAAGATAAAATTATTAAAAATAACATTAAAAATCTTTTAAGCAATACGTAAACACCTGCATTATCCACGCCTAAATGGGTCTGATTTTCACTACTCTACAGTGATTGAACTTATAGACTTAAATCGTTAAAAGGATTTGATGATTTTTTTATAATAATATAAAATTTTTTATAGTAATTTACATAGCATAGGCATTGAAAGTAATGATAAGAGACGACATAAGTTGCATGCAGATAATTGAAAAATTCTAAATATATTTGAGAATCTAGAAAGGTATATTTTCACTTACAATATTTTGGTTAGCTTAGTTCTGCCGATTCTGCACCGCTTCAAAAACGAGCATAGAATAACTCCTTACTTTACTGAAATAATTTTTTTCAGCTTGCCTGTTTAGATTAAATGTCCTTATACCAGAGTATCTACAATTATATCAGATCTGACTACCTACAGATATTATTTATATATAAATAGATAAAAGAAATAATTTTTGTTAGATCGCATGAAAATCAACTAAAATACTGAATAAAACAGAACATAACTTATTTAATAGAGAAGTTACAAGATTTTTTACTTCATATTTTGGTAATTTATGTTAAAAAATCAAGTCGTATTTTTTCTTTTTTTATTTAAACTGAATTTCAAATAGATTCAGCTAAATTATTACTTTTGAATCAAATAAAAAAATACGTTCTAATTATTATTTGATTCTCTACACATTGCAGATAAAAAACATTGTTACATATTAAAGAAGAATACTGATTGATATATGGGTTTGCAAGAGTTTTATTTATGGATCATTAATTTTTCTTAAATTACTGAAAGTTCTGCACTGTACTAAAACGTAAATCAAAGAATAATTGAAGTCATGGATTCTAAAAGGTCCTGTGCGCTTGGACCTGTAGCCGAAAGCTAGAAATTATTGTTACTATCACGAAATTTTCAAAATTGCGGGAATTACTTTAAAAAAATACTATCGTCTAAAGGATAAAAAAAGCAACACTTTTATTTTTTCATTTTTTTTGTACAATGTAACATTAGGTTTTGCGAAAAAAAAATAAAAACTAAAATGTTTATAAACTCACTTTCAATACGTTTTTCAAACTTAAATCGATCTAACTTCGTCAAATATAAAAGGATCTTCTTCATTTTTGGCATGGAATCGTAAGTACCTAAGATGCTGAAAAACTCATAAAAAGTTGTATATTAAATAGTTCTCACTTAAAAATTTTAATCGCCAACCACTAACCCTCATTTATAAGACTAAGTACCTTCAAAGAAAAAAAGCATCGAGGGAAGTTTAAGACTCGACAAGCTTCCAGCGAGACATTTGTTCATCAACATTTGATGAAATTTTTCAGAAAGTTTCAGATCGATCAGATAAAAAATGGCTAAGATGTAGAGATTTTTCCAAAAGCATTCGTTCCGCGCGAATGCAGTGGTTGCGAGTCTGAGAGCGTCTGAGCGAAGGTTATGCAAAAATCGCCCTGATCCACAACCGTTGCGTTCGTGCGGAGCGAGTGTTTTTGGAAAAAACGCTACATCTTAGCCATTTTTTATCTAATCGATCTGAAACTTTCTGAAAAACTTCATCAAATGTTGATGAACAAATGTCTCGCTGAAAGTTTCTCGAGTCTTAAACTTACCTCGATACTTTTTTTCGCTGAACTTACTCAGTCTTATATAAGAGGCTTAGTGGTTTGCGATTAAATTTTTAAGTGAAAACTATTTAATATGTAACTTTATATGAGGTTTTCAGCATCGCTAGGGTTTTTTAGAATTCCATCTAAACATTGTACAAAAAAAAGCGTTGCCTTTTTTGATCCTCTAGCCTATAGTATTTTTTTAAATTAATTTTCGCAACTTTAAAAATTTCGTCAGAGTGACAATAATTTCTAGTTCACAGCAGCCGCTCCAAACGCTTAGGACCTTTTAGAATCGATGACTTGAATTATAAGAACGAAACAAATTAAATTTTTCGATACTGAACTGACAAAATGATTCGATTATAATTATTTGAACTAATAGTTTCTACAATATTCAAAGTAGTAAGAAAATTTTCAACTGTTAGTGCTACATAAAAGACAAAGCATTCTTATAAGGACATGTACTCACAGTGTGGTCATAACTATCGCTAACAGTTTAACATAATTAAAAAAAAATGCGAAATTCCGAAAAGGGCGATACACATCAGTAAAGCGGGAAGTAATAATATCAGACGAGGTGAAAGTACACACATGATCATGATACAATATGAAGCAAAACCTTGGTTGTTGTACGAAGATTGTAAATTGAGAAGCTCCCAGCTTCGATGTTAAAGCTATGATAATCTTCATTTTAATCTGGTTGATTGATGCTTATAAACGCTTGATGCATATCATAGATATAAGTTGCGATAATTATAATAGTTCGTGTATAGCCACAGTGTGTAGTTTCTTTTCTCTCTTCTTTGTTCTATTGGATGTGTGTTGAACTTGAGTGTATATATATATATATATATATATACACACAGCGGTGCCGGAGTGTCTAAAGTAAAAAGTATTCGTATATTATAAATATACCAAGGAGAGGCAGGCCACATATTGCATTAGGATGTCGCCACCCCGAGCCGGGACTGCCGTACTGCAACAGACACCCGAAATACACGTAAATCATATATGAATTACACAAGTTATTATATTATTATTTTTATTATGATTTATTATTTATTGTTAATTATTAATAATATTAATTAATTCAGCACTTTTATTACTATATTGTCGCCAGCAATTTTTTTCATTATAAAATATTAAAATAAGTTCTATTGCAAATGAATATGATGCCATTGCTTTAGAAAGATTAAAGTATATAAAGAAAAATTAGGTCTGGCATACTTTAATATTTTTAGAAGTACTTCATCAATCATCCTTGAAGCAATTATGCAAGACATCGTTTGCTCCGTGATCGTCATTCGCATGCTTCCGTATTAGTATCTATACATAATATACCACATTTAAATTATAAGATTTCGGAAAAATTTAAAACTGTACTATAAAGGTGTTATTTATAGTTTTAAAATTATGAAGGTTTTTATTGATCAGAGCGAACTAATTTATTAGCGATAAAATTTATTTATTCGCAACTTTCGGGAGTTTTAATTCTACTCCCCTCTTTAGGTTATAAAATTTTTTTTAAAATTAAAATTTAACGAAACAAACTTTGTTTTTATAAAAAAATATAAAAATATAAATCGCACCTATGCTGCGTTTAAAAACCAATTTTTTAGTACATCATCGTCAATTGATCTACTGTCACTGTCCGATGTAAATGTCATCAATAAACCAAGCTTATCTGAAAAGTTATAAATTCAACGGTTATGAATCAAAATACTAAAAAGAAGGAGAATTTTTTTAATTTTACAATCAAAACAAAACAGTACAAGCGACAACGTTATTAAATATAAAAACTTTTAGTATTCTTTAGAGAATCCAAAGGCCGCGAGTGAGGGATCAAAATTCCAACCGCTTAAAGCGGGTAATAGAAACTTAAGAAAGCCAAGAAGGTTCAGACGTATGGTTAAAGAGAGAATATTCTGAAATTTTAAACATTTATTTACACAACAATTCTTTAAATAGAGTCGAAGACACTATGTATTTAAAAAATCTATACAAAAATACCCTTAACGTCATTAACAATAATAAGTAGTTTCTTGTAACCAAACGTATGAATTGGCGCGCACCTTCTTGGCTTTCTTACGTTTCGGTTGGAGCTTTGATACCGTACTCGCGGCTTTTCTTCGTGTCTGTTGCCATTTTCCATTCGTTATCCTTTGTTCCGTTAATACTTATTTGAATTTACAGTCTCTTCCTGAGTCTCGTATCGCATAGAGATCTATGCCGATTACGGGGCTCAGGAGAGCATCCTTTGGATTCTCTAAAGGATGCTAAAAGTTTTATATTTAATAACTTTGTCACTTGTACTGTTTTGTTTTGATTATAAAATTAAAAAAATTCTCCTTCTTTTTGGTTTTTTGATTCATAACCGTTGAATTTATAACTTTTCAGATAAGCTTGGTTTATTAAGTGACATTTACATCCGACAGTGGCAGTAGATCAAATGACGATGATGTACTAAAAAATTGTTTTTTAAACTCAGCATAGGTGTGATTTATATTTTTATATTTTTTTATAAAAACAAAGTTTGTTTTCTTAACTTGAAATTTAAAAAAAAATTTTATAGCCTGGAAAAGGGAGTAGAGTTAAAAAAATTCTCGAAACGTTGCGAATAAATAAATTTTATCGCTAATAAATTAGTTCGCTCTGATCAATAAAAACCTTCACCATTTTAAATTATTGCGAACGATAGAAGCAGTTTTTCAATATTTATAGTTTTATTTTATTGAAATGATTTTTTATAAATAAATAGGTAGAATATCACAAATTAAGTGTACATATAAATATTGATAAAATAAATAAAAGGAACAGATAGATTACAGATACGCGTTAAAGGTTGCAAAATAACAGGAAAGGAAAGTAAAGTAAACTGTGAGCTCTGAAGAAAAAGCGGAAATCAGTGGCGCTCGTTTGGGTCGTTCAGTATATTTCGAAAATCAGTACCAAGGAACAAGAGCATTAAATTACCACCAATGAATGAAAAAATTATCTTTTTACAACCAACAGACAACACAGAGATACAAGAAATTATACTAAATATGGGAAACAAAAATGGTGGTGTTGATGGAATCAATGCAAAAACATTAAAAACACTGGCAACATGCATCTCTTTTCCTTTGTCACACATTTTGAATGAATACATAGAAAAGGCAATAAGGCCAGAAGATCCAAAACTAGCTGAAATAATTCCTATTTATAAATCAAAAGAAAAGCACTCACCAACAAACTACAGACCTATATCTTTGATATCAAACATCGCCAAAATATTTGAAAAACTACTGCATAAAAGAAAAGCATACTTTTGTATTGAGTGCAACTTATTATCCAGTAAACAATTTGGATTCAGAAAAGGGAAAGGTACAAAAGATGCGTTATACGAAATTAAAAACATAATCTACAATCAACTAGACACCGGAAATCCAATAGCAAATCCTTGATCTAGCAAAAGCGTTTGACACAGTAGATCACCAAATCTTATTAGACACACAGTATAATTATGGCATTAGGGGAAATGCACACAACCTCATAAAAAGTTATCTAAATAACCGAAAACAAAGAGTGAAAGTAAACAATTACAACAGCAATTTCGAAAATATCAACAAGGGAGTTCCACAAGGTACTATACTAGGACCATTACTTTTTATCATTTATATCAACGATTTATTAAACTCTTTGCCTGAAAACACAATATTATCATACGCGGACGACAATGCAATAATAACAACAGGAAACAACTGCCTAGAGGTTGAAACTAAAATGAACATCTATTTACAACAAACAGCAAATTGGTTAGCACTAAATAAATTGTCTTTAAATATAGATAAAACAGTGTATATGGAATTTGGAAATAATTGCAATAGCACACCGAAAAATTTGAACATAAACATCCAGGGTAACAACATTAAAAGAGTTGATGAAGCAAGATGTCTAGGAGTTATTTTCGACAGTAACTTGAGATGGAACGCACACATCAATAAAATGTACGATAAAAATAAATATCTCACTTTCACTTTCTACAAATTATCTAGAATCATGTCCACAGAAAATATGAGAATGCTGTATTATGCACTTTTTCACAGTATAGCTACGTATGGTATACTGGCCTGGGGAGGGGTATATGCAGGTAGAATAAGATGTTTACAAAATTTACAAAATAGATTATTGAAATTAGTACATTAAAAAATTATTTACTACACTCAACCACAATACATTCATCTTACATTGGAAGTCCATGGGGATGTGATAGTTACAGATAAACTAATACAAGACGTAAGAATATATATGAAGCATTACACGTGAAATGTCCAGCGGCCCAAAATAAGCGCGAAATAAGGTACTTTTAAACTCGCGTAAAAAGAAGGTAAATGTATGTGAAAAAATTTTATCAGGCATGGTTTTTTAGATTTTGAGACGAGCTTTCCAATGGTACATTTCATTTTCCGGAATTTTCCCATTTTCACGGTGAAAATTCAAAAAGAAAACTTTTTCTTCATTTTTCTCAAAGATGGACCAATTTTATCTTTTTTTAAGTATGTTCAATCGAAAGATGAGGATTTTTTAAATTTAAATAATAAATATAAAAAAGGGACTTTTTCGTTTTTTTCGAGATAGAGTATGTTAAAGACCGCGTGAGCGACCCCGCGCGGCGCCGCGTGGCGCATTGACTTAGTTACACTGCACGGGCGTATCAATCTATATTATTCAACTTTCTACTCATTTTAACCCTTCCAGTCACAGAAGCCTATATATAGAAAATTTATATATATAGAATAAAGTAACTAAAAATGCAGAAGTTTCAGGATTTTTAATGAGATATTAAAAAAATGACGAGAAAAATAAAAAAAATAGGTAGCCTGTATATATTATAACGGGGGAATTTGACTGAGTGTGGGAGCGACTCGGTAGCTTCCCCGCGTGTATAAGTAGGAGGCAAATGACGGTTGATTTACCGTCCAAATTTTAATAAGTTATATTAGTTACAATTTAATGAATTATCTGCATAGGCAGAATGAATCAGGGCGCCAGGCACTGGCTTTGTATATTTACTGAATTGAATCACTCTAAACTCGAGCAGTGCCACTCGATTAATTGACTCGAATAAAAGTCTGTTTTCTTGTTTATGCGCGACTAGCCAGAGGCAGAGTCGTGAGGTCGAACGGCCAGAGACGTTCGAGCTGAGTTTCGGGTTGTGGACAGACACGTACACACACATGCAAAAATATCAAATAATAAATACAAACAAGTTCACACTCGATAATTTGGAGTTGATCTTAACAATTTGTGTCCTTTAATAGGCAAATAAATATATTTACAATAGGCCTCCGAGAGGCATGTTATTTTCAATGTAACAAATAAAATATAAAGAGTGAGTCTAGCGGAATATTACAAAAGCCTGTCGCAGTAGGCACGCTATTCATTTAAATGACTCTACTACTAGTTGATTGTACAAGAAATAAGAT
>UELU01126797.1:0-13921 GCA_900490025.1 Megastigmus dorsalis
GAGAGAGAGAGAGAGAGAGAGAGAGAGAGAGAGAGAGATAAATAGATATGAATTTATTTGCATGTTTCTTACAAAATTGTATAAAAATGTAGTAATACATAATTAAATTGGGTAAAATACAATAAAATACAACCAAAATAAATAAATATTGCACACTTATTCATCGGTAATATCACAGTCGCTATTACAGATTCTTAAATACTAGAGAATTATCACAGTAAGTCAGTCTTATAATTAATAGTAATATCAAAGTGTGCAGTTAGTATAAAATAATTAGTTCAAAGCAAATAAATTTAAATATAATAATGTCTTAATATCTATCAGTCAAGGAGCTAAAATTAAGCAGAGAGAGAGAGAGAGATAGATAGATATTTGTTTATTTGCATATAAATACAAAATAGATTGTTACAATGTGCATATCGTAGTATATAGTATATAAAAGACAGTCTTCATTTTTTCGCTAATCTATATAAATATTGCACTTAGTTACTATCCATGATATCACAGCATAAGTTAAAAAATTTTTAATACAAAAAATCAGTCTTATACAAAATCAGTCAATAAAAAGTCAGTCTTAAAAATATTTAACAGGTAATATCACAGAGCGTCTTATCTTAAAATACAAACAAACAAGGTAAATCAAGCGGTCTATATCTATCAGTCATTCTAAAATTGTATTCTAAAATCTGAACATTCAATTGCACACATGCATCCATTCATACTAATAAATACACTCACACAATTTAAAAACGATGTATAGGGGACAAAACAAAATAAATTAACATAAAGAAAATTTATCTGTCTGTCCCCTGTGTGGGTGTAAGTCTATACAGTAATAAGACCACAGGCCTCGTCCTTGAATGACTAGGGATCGAGCTCGAGGAGGTGTTTAAGGATCGCCGTCTTAAATCCGCACAAAGATGGAAGGTTGCGCAGATTTAGTGGGAGAGAGTTCCAATAGCGCGCACATTGGACCTGGAAAGATCTCATACCAGCTTCCGTGCGCACTCTTGGCACCGAGAGTTCTTGTGCATCACCCCTGCTAGAGCATCTGGACTGGTGTTTACTGAAAAATGCCGCTAAATAACTTGGTTCATTGAGTCGAAGGATTTTATGCATAAGGATGGCGGCAAAATACATCCTTCGGCTGTCACGCGCAACCAGCTCAACTGCTTTCTATAGGGGGTGATGTGCTCATCCCTTCTAACACCATTTATAAATCGCACACATATGTTGTTCAGTCTCTGTAATCGTATTCTCTGCTCGCCCGACGCGTCAAGACACACTACAGCGTAGTGGTCAAGATGTGGTTAGACTAGAGCTTCAACCAGTCTTCTGCGCAAAGCCTCGGTGGTACATGCCCTTATAAAACGCAGGCTATAAAGGGCTTTCTTGACTTTTTTATTTATACAATCGAGCTGCGGTTTCTACGTTAATTTACTATCTAATGTAACACCGAGACTCATGACGGCGTCGGAAAACGGCACAAGCGCTCCGCTCCTCATATCGATGTCTGGCAATCCCATTTTAACCAAATCATTAACATATTTTCTAGAACCAAATAAAATTGCTTTGGTTTTGCCAGTATTGAGATGGAGAGACAAGCGCTCAGCCCACGTCGACACCAACCGTGCCGCTTCAGACAGGCGAGCTATGCCCTCCAGAAGTTTATCTGCAGGGATTTGTAGATAAATCTGGAGGTCATCGGCATATAATATGTGCTTGACCGCCCCACGGTCAAAAAGGTGTTTAAGGTCATTGATATAGAGATTGAAGAGCAAAGACCCGAGGACCGACCCCTGTGGTACACCCAAATTGGTCTCAACCCACGAGGAACGACCATCCTTAGATAAAACGCGCGGTGAGAGAGACGGAGACGTAGACGGAGACAGAAACAGAGAGAGACATAAATTTGTCTTATAATAATTTATGACTAATATCATAAATAAATATTTATAAAAAATAATACATTACCGATCCTCTTAAGTTGGGTAGTTTTGCCACATCGATTCTTCCAATATCCCACCGCAAAATTTTATTGACGGAATCAAAAGAATATTTTCCTTGATTTGACACGAGATTACAATTTAAAACTATTTTAGGCATTGGTATTTCTAAGATTACGTTTTCCACCTGTAAACATAAAATAATTGTACAATTTTATGGATGTAAAAATGCTTCATTACATAATGATAAAGACATTGAAGGTAAATCTTATCAAATTGCAAAATGGGTTCAATAATTGCTTCCTCACAGATAACACTTGTATCAGAGACAACATCATTAGAACAAAAATTAGATATTATTAAGTATGTCCGTATATTTATATCGTTTGTAACGGGGCTGCTATACTCTGCCATACCTTCGCCGAATACGACTCAAAACAGGACAAGAAAGGACGATTTAAATAAGGTAGACTTATTTCAAAATACTCAAAACTCAAGTAGCGCTCGACAGACATATAGCGAGGTCTTTCATCAAGGACCGTCAGCTCCAGTATTTCCAAACATATCTAGCTTTGGTAGACAACTTAAAATGCCTGTTAATTATAGATAAAACAACGGATTAACCTTTAATCAAGTGGCCAATTTTGTTCCGGTACATAGCGGAAGACCAGATGGTTGAGCGCAATTTGTATCGATATGCAGAGATTTTTCAAATAGATACACAAATATAGAAGAAAGGTGGATTATTCATTGTGTCACGTATGATAACTGTGACGAGAGATTTTCTCTCTCTCTCTCTATGTGGATTCGGTATAGTCCGACTCTCCGGTAACTTAATCCGGAAAGGAATTTGTGAGGGTGGGTAAATGAAGCAACGCGAAGGTTGGAGAACTTTATACTTAGTTTATTCACTATACGATAAATGCGATGAGTGGTTCTAGCTGCGTTGCGCGACGATCGGTCAGTCGTTCCTCGTTCAGATGTTGGGACATTCTTTGTTCAGATGTTGGGCCGTTCTTCTCGATGATCCAGACGGTATCGATTATAATTATCATACAGCGACAGTTAGAAAACCAGAAACCGAATAATCTTACGGATGCGATAGCGAAAGCAGCTACATTGTCAAAAACCCAACCCAACCCCAGTTCACAGGATACACAAGGCATGTACCTTCTTCAGAAAACTTCCAACTGAAAGTTATAAATTGTTTTATAACAGCGTCAAACGAAGTACAGAAACAACAATCGTGTAGCCCTCATTTATACTGCTGTACATCAAGTCTATCGTAAGAAACAATTTTTACCCGGAATACGAAGAAAATCCGTACGCTGATTCAATTCCAGAACATAATGACAGCTTATATATACCGAACGCTGCAATAAAGGCAACACATGCAGAAAAGATGTTATGATAAAAATAGCTACATGTGGGAAATTGCCACCCATAGTGTCTATTAAAAGTACAGATTTTATAAATCAAAGTGCTATCTTTTACGATGATTCAGAAGCGATATAAGCTTCATAAAAAGAAAAATCATTAACAATAATGTTAAAATAAATAATAAAATAATCTATAAAATAAATGGAGTAACTTCAGGCATAGTGCAAACAATAGGAAAGATTTCAACGTTTATAGAAGGGATGAAATGCGATCTTCATCTCGTTCCTGACGATTTTCCTATCGATCCAGATGGCCTATTAGGATGGCAAACTCTTTAGAAAAATGGAGGAAATATAAGCCCTAGAAAACAGTGTCTTAAATGGCAAAAAAAGGGGACACTCAAGACGAGGGCGATCGACTTTTGTACGATGAAGACATCGCTTTCGCAAGTATATTTAAAGAATCTGCAAGAGTTGCAATAAATAGAGAAGAGAAAGTCTTTAAGCTTATGGATACAGACTGCTTAAGCGAAGATAAAATAGACCACGTTAAGTGTTTTATAAAAAAAATGGGCAATTTAATTTCACTTACTAGGGAAACCGCTTAGGACTACTACGTTAGTTAGCCATAAGATGACTTCTTCAAATGACTTTCCGATACGCACTAAGCCATTCCGGCACCCACCGGCAGTTAAGGAAGTGATACAAAAACACGTACAAGAACAAGTAGATGCGGGAATAATAATGCCATCTACATCTCCATATTGTTCACCTTTGTTCGCAGTCAAGAAAAAGGGCATAGACGACAGAGGGAAGCAAAAATTAATTATTGATTTTAGAGACCTCAATGATAAAACAATAGGCGATGCATATCGATTGCTTATTATAACTAATATTCTGGAACAACTGGAACTAAAGGGACTGGAATTAAAGGGAAGTAGGGCATGCTCTACGGCATTGGATGGAGCGAAAAATTCTAAGAAAAAAATCCTATTGCAACTTTTCGATCAGATCAATATTTATTGAGTAATCATCGATTGAAAATTAGCCGAGCGGGCCAATTAGGAGAGAGCTAAAGCAGACATACTCGGCGGGCTGCCTCACTCCACCCGCCTGACACTTGGTCTCCTGCTATAGCTCTCTCCTGATTGGCTCGCTCGGCTAATTTTCAATCGATTATTACCCAATGAATATTGATCGGATCGAAAAGTTTTTTCCGATCTATCCAATGCCGTAGAGCATATCCTACGTCCCTTTAACATCCTATATAACAAAGTTTGACCTTAAATCCGGATTCCATCAGATACTGATGGATCCAGAAGATGCGCATAAAACAGCGTTTTCGACACATACGGTCATTATCAATATTCACGCATAACAATGGAACTCAAAACTGGACCTGCGTCGTTCCAACGCATCATGGTTCTCGTTTTAGCATGCCTCCAAGGAATAGAATTACTCGTGTATCTAGAAAATCTAATTATTTTTGTAAAAACATTATAAGAACCCAAAAAGAAATTTGATCGCTTGATGAAGAGATTGGAAAAAGCAAATCTGATCTTGGAGTCTCAAAAATGCAATTTTTACAAAAAGAAGCCACGTATTTAGGGCATCTATTGGGCAACGATCGATTGAAACCTGATCCAACGAAACTAGATGCGCTGAAAAAATATCCAGTGCCAATAAATCCCAGGAAGGTTAAACAATTTTTAGGATTATCAGGATATTATAGACGACTTATAGAAGGCTTTACAAAGAAATCCCTATCGCTTACGAAGTTGATACGTAAATCCCCGATTATTTAAAATTAAAAAATACTTCGTCATCCATGGACTCGAGTTTTGACATGCTTACTCCGCGTACAGGCCCACAAGCCAACAGATGCCGATCGCAGACATCAGCAAAAAATCGTCTAAAAATAACGAAGCTGCGATTATAACAGCTATAGAAAAACCAGACATTGAAAAAGAAGTGCATCCTAGGAAGCAAAGTTTAATATGTCCAACAGCATAATTTTGCCTCAACCAAATAGATAGAAAGAATAGAACAGATTTAATGAAAGAGTGATTCGTAGTAGATGTAGAGGAAAAAGATGCACATGGAAAAGCTGGCCTCAATGTATATACATATAGAGGAATCACCGAACATTGAAGACGAAAATAAACACGTCTAAAAAAACAATATAAAATCTACGAAGTCAGATAGTCAGATATGACATTTAAATCAGATTTCTCGGAAGACTCAGATACAGAATCGTCAACACATAAGAAATAAGATAAAGCAAGGACGCCTGACAAGGACAAACAAAAGAACGATAGAGCTCAGTCAAAAACGCCGACACAAGCAGAAGCGAATCAACCGACAAGAATGTCGACCCCAGCATTTGATTCCAACTACACCGAAATGATACGCCAGCTCTTGACAATTTACCGAATTTTACCACTGTAGAAATTCGGCTAGACCATCCTTTTAAAGTCCCGAATAATTTCGTATATTTTTTTACCAGCGGATGGTTATTATGAATCAGAAATAATAGAAGCACTCATCGAACGCCGATATATAGATCTCGATGACATACAATCTCAAAAATTTAAAGTTGGTGAAATATTTATATCAACGTTTGGAAAATATAAAAACCTCAGATTAGTCGTTAAAAGGTTTATAGATGATAAGGCCCTTCAATGCGATATAACGAAATGTTTACGTCATTTAAGAAATTTGATAAAACAACATTTAATCACGTCATTTTGCATGATACAAGATAATAACGCTTTAAGCAAAAGTCAGTCTTTTCTGAATAGATTCCGCTACTTGCAAGTGAACTTGGATTTACATAATTCCAGGTTGGATCTACCATTGGTTTTATTACCGTTGGTTCTCTTGCTTCTGTAGGTTTTGGCATGATTTTATACCATTCTTGCTCGATAAAATAATCTCATGGTAATATAGAGTTGCAAGATATTTTTGTGCCTCTATTCTTTAAAGTACGAGTTCTTGGTGTTAAAAACATAATGGCGTTATTACGAGTTACTTGCAATTCTGCGTAACATGATTCTTCGTGTTCTATTTTGACTTCTACTGGTATGCATTTTATTACATGTTCAACTTCTTCGGCTGTGACAGCCACATAACCAGGTTCTTTCATTAGATTGTACGCAAATTGATCAGGTGTCTGTGTCGCTATCACTGAGACATTCTTTAGAGTTTCGCGCTCTAGTCTACACCTTTGCATGAGCGTATCGCCGTATAATGTTTTAATCTGAGTTTTCATGTATCTTTCTACATACACAAATTTAGAATTTACATATGCAAAGATGTTGAGTTCGCTTATTGAAGCTTTAATTCTACTCGCTAAAGATGTACCTCTTCGAGTCTCAAAAATTATTAATTTTGGATGCTCGGTCTGAATTATTGTATAACCGCATAACAAACTTTTTGATTCAGTTGCTAGCGCAAATTCTATTTGATCTGAAGTCAACGAGTTTACAGTTTGTTCCGCATTATAATTTAAATCTACTACTTTATAAGCAGGGCCTTCATAAAGAATACTATACTTATAAAAATTGCAAGTATCAATTGGGAGGTATATTACATTCTTCAACTTCTATTAAAGATAGTGTTGTCACGTCCAATGACCGTGTCCCACAGTCATATCCGATTAGACCCCATGCATTTGTGGCCAAAATTAGCTGGTAGAATATCAAATGTATTTTCTGAAATCAGACATAGTATTATTATGTTTTTTTATATTTTTATTTTTATTATTTTTTATTGGATTTAAAGCGATTATTTTTTTTATATATTTGAATTTTTTTTATTAATTATATATTTACTTATTTTATTGGATTTATAAACAGATTATTAATTTTCTTCATTAGGTTTCTTTTTTTTTCTTTACTTGTTTGATTTCTTTGTTTATGTGTGAAATTCTTAGTCTATTTGCGTGTACAATTTTACTTCCTTTTTTAATTTGTATGCGTATGTTATTTTTATTTATTATTTCTAATATCTTATGTGGTCCAGAATAATGCTCACCGAATTTACCAGGTTTAGGTCCTCATTACTAAAACACGTAGTCTCCTATTTTGAAATTTGTTGGATTACAGATTGATCATAATATTTTTTTGATTAGTATTTGGATGAGACTAAGTTATCGTATGCTAATTTTTGAATTCCAATTAATCTTGTAACTAAATCTAATCAAGTAATTTTTATAAGTGGGTTGGGATGCATATATCCTTCGCGATTGCCAGATAATAACACAGGCCCACAAAAAAAATAAAAAGGTCTGTGCAGTTAACCAGACCTATGATTTCTTGTGTATTTTTCGACGCTGAATCCGAATTTGCAATAAAAAAATAAATAATTCTTAGATTAAAAAAAAATAAAGAAAAATTTAATTTTTTTGACCTCAGAATCGAGTTCTACATAAAAAAAATACATCGAAAACCATGTTTCAAATTTTTTTTTAATAAAATTCCAACCCACCATACGGCGGTGAAAAGGCTGAAAACTGTGAAAAGTCAAAATTTGCTTTAAATTTGATTAAAATGACATTAAAACCAGGTTTTACTATCTTAAAAGAGTTTATATATACTGAGAATACTCTATTGAGTGTTTTTGAGGTCGCTGGTTACGAATTTGATGTCAATTTTCCCAAAAGACAACTCCCAGTAGGCGTAAGTGGACAATAAACGTGATAAATTGACCGTAAACGACGTTGGCAGATTACTGCTGGATGATGAAGAGAGAAACATCTTTAAAAAGAGATCAAAAGCGTGTCAGAAATCCTTTACGTCGGTCGTTTGACGAAAAACGTACGCGTAAGCGTAAAACAATTTAAAACTTTATTTAGAATATTTTTTTGGAAGACAAAAGGACAAATAGACATCGTTAACATCTAGTATCCAACACCTCACTATCGAAGTAGTAAAGTATTATAAAAGTTGTACAATCTCAATTACACTAACTCATTAAAAGTATAAGGCACTTCTTGAAATAAGCTGAAAATACTATAACGGAGTTTATAAGTATCGCTATACACAAGTTTTAAGTCTTATTATATGATTAAGAGTCGAAGAAAATTTAAGATTCATGATTCATGTTGTGGAAAACCTTCAAAACAGTATCCAAAATGTCGATTTTTCGAAAAAAATGGTCAATTTATCACGTTTATTGTCCACTTACGCCTACTGGGAGTTGTCTTTTGGGAAAATTGACATCAAATTCGTAACCAGCGACCTCAAAAACACTCAATAGAGTATTCTCAGTGTGTGTTCAACATGGTTTTCGATGTATTTTTTTTATGTAGAATTCGATTCTGAGGTCAAAAAAATTAAATTTTTCTTTATTTTTTTTTAATCTAAGAAAAACCATGAAAAAATCGAAAAAAATGAGGTTTTTCATAGAAAACCCCCAAATATGTAGCTGGACCCTATTTTTTTATTGCAAATTCGGATTCAGCGTCGAAAAATACACAAGAAATCATAGGTCTGGTTAACTGCACAGAACTTTTTATTTTTTTTGTGGGCCTGTGTAATCGGGCTAACCGTCCGAAAACTATTTCATAAGGGGTATTTTTGTACTTTCTTGCACACAAGTGTTATAATTTAACATGGCTATATCAATCCATTCGTTCCATTCGTTGTCGCAATCAGTGTATTGCTTGAGAAATTCTCCGAGTGAGTGGTAGGATCTTTCTAGCGAACCATTGGACTAAGGATGGAAAACAATTGTACGCAATTTCTTAATTTTAAATCTTTTAACGATTCTACTTGCAAGGCTACTTAAAAATTTAAAACCCTGGTCAGTTAAAATGTCGACGGTATAAAAGCGTCAGCAACAGTTGTAGCTAAGGTATTATGTAAAGGTACTGCCAAGCAAAATTTCGATAACTGATCTTGAATGGTTAGTATGTATTCGTTGCCTTTTCGAGTAGGTTTTAATGGACCTACTATGTTCATGGCTATTTTATCGAAACTGGCATCTGGAGTATCTGTCATAACCATCGGTTGTTTTGTCTCAAGTCTCACTAAGTTCCGTCATGGCGGACTCCGATAATGAGCCGCCTGATGCAGGTGAGGAAACAGCTTTTTTTTAAAAGCCTGCGCGAAACTCGCCTTCTCATGCTTGTTCTGCGTGTGCGAAGTTCATGTTTCGAGCACTCTATTGACAAGCGTGTGCGAAGTATGCGCATGCGCAGATCATTATACTTCGCGTACGCTCCTCATAAGTAGCGTGCTCGAGAAACGCACATGTGCAGATCGGTTTACTTCGCGCACGCAAAAACTAGGGAGAGCGCGAGACCTGCCATCTCTTTCTCGACTCGTGTGATTCTCACCCTCCCTTCGCTCGGGCGACAAACTTCACACTCGTCGAGAATACACCCAGTGGCAAAAAAAAACTAATTTCAACGAGTTTCGCTCACGCCGTTAAAAAAAAATTCGATACATATGAACGAAGCGGGTGATACAGGCACGGGTGAGGTTTGTCGCCCTAGCGAAGCGAGTACACTTGTATCGAAATGTACTATTAAATGTCACCCACAAAATAAATTTGAATTTGTTGTCTGTATCATCTGTGAGGCTGTTTACCATAACTCTGATTTTAAAAAGTTATGAAATCACAAATTTGTAAGCGAACTGTTAATTATAAAACTTATTACGATCATAGTAAAATTAATACGGCTGATGGTATGGTGATTTACATGAATAGTTCTCTTAAAGAATCAACCTCACTTAAACAAATAAACAATAGTAAATTCATAAATACAAATATTACATTAGATAATGGTAAAAATTACAAAATAACTGCCACTTATAGATGTCATGACCTAATAAAAAACGAATTTATCGAAAACCTAAAAGAATTAATGCATAAGAATAAAAATATAAAAAATCGCTACATCATAGGTGACTTTAATATGAATATACTAGTGCATCATTGTTAATGATTATATTAATAATTATTTGGAATATGGATTCATACCTTTTTTTAACACAATCACGAGACCAAGTAATAACAACACTGACTTAGGATGCTGTTACAGGATATTTGTTAAATCAAAGGAGCTCAATAATGAAGCAATTAAAATATCAAATAGTTTTACCGATTACTATCCACTCTTCTTCATAATGAAACTCGATATTGTACCAGAAAAAACTGTAAAATGTAGCTATTTTATTAAATAACTAAAAAATAAATGTTCAAGAGTGCACTGGGATTTTCTTCTTAATATACAGGATCCAAGTGTTGCAATCGATTAATGAGACTTTCAACTTCTATAATAAAAAATAAAAATAAAAATGTGCCTAGAAAGAAGTGGATAACTAGAGGAAGTATACAATCGTGTAGAATTAAAGAAAAATTATACTATAAACTAAAATAAGATCCTTATAACATTTCACTTAAGAATGAGTACAAATTATATGCAAAGATTTTAAAGAAAGTCATTTCAAAAGCGAAATATATCTACGAAAAGAATGAAGTAGAATAAAAGAATAGAAAATACTGAAGGTATTGCTAATGCCTTTAATGAGTTCATTAATAGTATTGCCCCTAATCTGGCTGAACAGATTACTTTATCTGCCAATACCAACTTTCAATTACCTAAATACAATACTGTCTTTTTACTTATTACCAATAAGTAGCCTCAAAATTTTTAATTTTTAAAACATATGAAAAATAAATCTGGAGGAACTGACAACATTAATGCTAAAATACTAAATACTGTCATTGAGTTTATTGCTGAGTCACTAGCAGGAATTTTTAATGATTGTATTGGGAAAGCTATTTGGCCTTCAGCACTAAAAGTTGATGAAGTTATACCAATATACAAAGCAGGAAATAAAAATTTAACGACAAATTATCGCCCGGTATCTTTAATATCTAATTTGGCAAAAATTTTTGAGAAAATATTACATAAAAGTATACTAAAATTTCTAGATGAAAACGATATCATATCTGAAAAGCAATTTGGTTTTAGGAAAAACAAAAGCACAAATGATGCATTAACATTTGTTACTAAATGTATTTACAATAATATTGATTTGAATATACCAATTATAGCTACTTTTATAGATTTAGCAAAGGCTTTTGATTCAGTCAACCATAAATAGTACATTACATTACAAAGGACGAAACGCGATCGTTCGGCCCGGATGAGAGATTGCCCCCCGAGGCGAAGCCGATCGAACTTTATTTTCTAATGTAATATACTATTAGATAAATAAATAAAATAAATTATAAATTATAAATAAACATTTTTATAAATATTATAATAAACATTATAATTTCTTATTTATGTCGTTAATAATAAATTATTTTTGTACAAGCAATAAAATTTATTCAGTAATATTTATTTGAATCTTTTTATTGATCAGTATTTACATAGTAGTAATAGTTATTAATAACATTGCCATTAACAGTGCAATTTTCAAATTTTACATTAGAATCTTTAATGGAAATATCACTCTTTTCTTCATTTTTTGTTTTATTAGCTAGTGGAGTATCAACAGACTTCATCGAAAAGTCGATAGGCACAGTCCACAGAGTTTAGGTTATACGATAGGCGTACCGCGTAAGTCATAAGCGCTGCAGGCGTTCGGAGGTCATGTCGGGACGGGCGGGGCAGGCGGGACTTCAGAATTTTTTGCTCCCTGCCGTCCAGATGGCGCGGCGAAGCGGACGAAAAACGTAGTTTCGGTCGAAATATATAGGGACGAAAGGTGAATTTTCGGTCGAGGTACTAAGAAAAAGTTATTTATTAAACTAGAGAGATAACTAACTATCTAAATAAAGTAAACTTATGGATCGCGACTAATGATTTGTCGCTTAATATAGGAAAGACTGTGTTCTTGGCATTTGGTAGTTATTGTGACAGTGTGCCAAATAATTTAAGTATTAAAATTGATGGTAAAAATATTGTAAGAGTTAACTCAACCAAATATTTAGGAGTGAAAATCGATAGTAACTTAAAATGGCATGGGCATATATCATACATAATAAGTAAAACCAGATATCTGCTTTTTATATTCAAAAAATTGTTTGCCATTATGCATACCCATAGTCTTTTGAAAGTATACTATGGTTTTTTTAATAGTGTAGCTACATGTGGCATTATTGCATGGGGAGGTGCTTATAACAATGCAATTAAATTACTTGAAACTCTTCAACAAAGAATTTTAAAAATTATCAATAAAAATAATAGCCTGACTACTGAACCATTACTACTAAAACAATCATTTATACTAAACTCACTATGTTATCATTATCAAGATTTAAGGGGCAGATATCTGGAATCGAACAGTAGATCGAGGAACAAGAATCTAATTCTACCAAAAATTAGGATATCCATAAGTTACAAGAACAGCGAATATGTGGCAACAAAATATTTTAATCTGCTATCAAATAATTTCAAATTACTAAATTTAAATGTTAAAACAATCAAGACTAAATTAAGAGACTAGGTTAAAACTGTTATCTTATAGACATATATTAAACGTTATTAATTTTAAAATTTTAAGGCGTTTTTTTAAATAATATAATTTTTTAAATAATATAAGAATTAACATGGGTAGAAACAGCTTAACGAAGAATGGATGATATGATGGCGAAGTCAAGTTATAAAATTAATCTTTATCTTTGATATTAGTTTTAGTTTTAGTCGTAAGTTATCCAGTTCTACGAACATGTAACTTTTGTTTACCTCTGTAGGGTGCATTTTATGTCAAATTTAGATAAAACAGTGTATGACGACTATAGTGAAATAGAAGCATTGAAAATAGAAAATAATTTACTGAAACAGTCATACAAAGAAAACAAAGATAATAACAAATTATTAAATGATTTATTATTAAAAGAAAGGCAAAACAACAATCGAAATAATGAAAACAAAATTAATACCATCACATTTGCTGAAACATTAACTAAAAGTAAACCAAAAACTAAAAGAGTACCTAAATTAATAGTTAAAAAAACAAGCAACAATGACAATGTAAATTTAGAAAAAGAAGTTATTAAATGTCTTACAAAAAACAAATCAATTAAAACAAAAAACATGATTAAAAAAAATAGTGACACAATAATTATAAACTTAATGAATGAGGAAAGTGTTGAAACAATTGAAAATTCACTAAAAAAAGAATTAAAAACAATGCCAAAGTAGAGAAAGAACAAATAAGTAAACCAAAAATGAAAATAATTGGAATAGATAAAATTTTTGAAAATGAAAGTGAAATAGAGGACGATATAAATGAAAGAAACTTTAGTAACAGTGATGACAAGTGTAAAGTGATCCATGCACATTCCAATCCAAAATCAAAGTTCATGACAGTAGTAATTGAAGTCACATCTAATATTAGGTGTAGAACGTTGCTTCCGCCGTTTTTCGATAGATAGCTGCAGCGGTAAGTGCCGGTTGAAATAGGCAGGTCAAAAATTTCATACAGTAAGCTTGGACATCTGTCAACATAACGATAGCAGCACATTAGTGAATTTGTGTTTGCATCAAAAGTGTATTCTCGATCGAAGATGTCAGTTTTCGAGCCAAATTCTCGTTATTTGCGGGAAGTGTTGATTTTCTGCTTTCATTTGAAG
>UELU01126815.1:0-11149 GCA_900490025.1 Megastigmus dorsalis
GTATTGATATTTGCATGCTTTGCCCCAGCATGAGAATTTATAGGTTTAGGTTTAAGATTACCAAATCTTCAAACTTCAATATCTTGGTTTCAAAAAATCGAACAAAGTCGCATAAAAAATGAAATTAAAGCTTAAAATGTAAACTATCTAAATAAAATAATCGGATTCATAGAAAAAAATTGCGTATACTGTATAATTCGTAATTCCTGAATTTTATATTACTTCCAACACTGAAATTGATATATCTTCGTTTCTAATGAATGAAATCTGAAAATTCCGACGAAGCTTTAAAGTTTAGGATCCATGGACGCAAAAATTCCTCTAGTCGCATAAATCCCTGGAAAATTTCGATCCAAAAATACGAATTAAAAAAAATATATCACTCGAAATTTCGTATTTTTTGTTAAATAAACAAATATAACTTTGGTAATACGCATTTTTTTTTAATTCTGGCAGCATAAATGAAAAATTCAGACAACTTTACGTCGGACATGACTTATCTTGATTTTTTATAGGACCGATTTCATACTAAATAAAGTCGAAGAAAAAAGTCTGGAAGAAACGTCCATTTGGGGCTTAACGGGTTAAGACATTTTTGTACTTAGAAATTTTTTCTAAAGTTCATAGTTTTTAAGAAAATAATAGATTAAGATTTTTATAAAATTTTTTCATTCTCGCCGCCATTTTGAAAAAACACGTCGATGAATTTTTCTGAAAAAAATTCTTCTTAATGTTCGAGTGCCATGATCACCTCTGATCATAGTAAAAACTTGATACCTTTGCGGTATCATTGTGAAAAAAAGAATCGACTACTAGCTGCTGGTACTTTGGTTCTATCTATCCTAGACCTTAATCAGGGTAATTTTCATAGTTGGTAGACCAAACTAGCCCTGTGTTTATGTTTCTGTGCCTGTAAATAGAGTGTTTAAAATTTCACTCTACTGAAATCGAGTATTTAGCTGAGAATCGAGTACTAGCTCCTGGTACTTTGGTTCTATCTATCCTAGACCTTGATCAGTGCAATTTTCATTGTTGGTAGACCAAATTAGCCCTGAGTTTATGTTTCTGTGCCAGTAAATAGGGTATTTGAAATTTCTCTATGCTGAAATCAAGTATTTAGCCGATAATCGACTACCAGCTGCTAGTATTTCTATCTATCCTAGACCTTGTTCAGGGTGAATTTTCAGAGTTGGTAGACCAAACTAGCCCTGTGTTTATGTTTCTGTGCCTGTAAATACAGTGTGCTGAAATCCAGTATTTAGACGAAAATCTACTATTAGCTGCTGGTACTTTTGTTCTAATGGTCCTACGCTTTGATTTTAGTAACTTTGAGAGTACATAGACTAAATTAGCCCCACTAAATTAGTGTTCACATTTATGTGGTAGTAGATAGGGTATTAAAAATTTTGGTATAATGTGACCCAGTATATAGACGAAAATAAAAATATTAGCTGATGGTACTTTGGTTCTATCGATCCGTGACTTTGATCAGGGTAATTGTCAGAGTTGGTAGACCTAGCTGGCCGTGTGTTTGTGTTTGTGTGTCTTTAAATAGAGTATTTGCTATCTCATTATGCTGAAATCGAGTATTTGGCCAAGAATCGACTATTAGCTACAGGTACTTTTCTTCTAATGATCTCAGACGTTGATCAGGATAATTTTCTGCCTCTGTAGACCAAATAAGCTCTGTGAGTATGTTTCTGTTTCAGTAAATAGAGTGTTTACAATATCGATTTGCTGAGATCCACTATTTAGACAAAAGTAGATCTCAGACCTTGATCAGGTTAATGATTAATTAGTATTTTATATAGTCATCGTATAAGTCTTACTAAGCATCTTGAGTTGTCCAAATTTGGACAGGTCAGAACTCGTAGAATTTATTTTAATTTATAAGTTAATTTAAAAAATTTAATTTAAATTTAGACTTGTAGTATGAATTGCTTAATTTTTTACGCATTAAAAGTTTAAAACTGAAATAAGTAAATCATCGAATATTTTCTTTAATTTTTTAACGCCAAACTCGTGATAAAGGCTTAGGTTTTAAAAGACTTAAATTTTAAAAGGCTTGAGTTTGCATTAGTTTTGAAAACTAAAATACTTAAATTAAAGAATGAAGCATTTTAAACAATCTAATAAAATATATTTTAATAATTAGACGTCCATGGTTCGTAAACTGCAATGTCAAGCATCTGCACTACTAGGTAGTTCGGATATTCCATATTCTATAACCTTCGTAAAAGAGAACATCTTGGTTTATACGTTGCTCGTACAATCTGAGTTAAATTTTCAAAATTTGCAGCAGAATCCTTTATAACGAAGTTAATTATGAATTAATTAATTATTTTTCCAGTTTTGAAAAAATAATTATGTCGGTTCGTACTCTACTTATAATCGGTTCTCGAGAAAAAATAATAATGCAATGCTGGAAATTTTCATATAATGCCATCTATTATTCTCCATTTCAATTGGCGATATCAACAAAATGGCAAAACTCCGTATCGACGGTATTTTCCGAAACCTTAAAAAAACCTTTTTCCGAGATCATTGGAGACCGCAGTGAAGTTGCCGCACTCTGCTCGGCGCTCGGTAACGTGACGACGACGAACCCAACTGGAACGGTCATTTAAGACCCGTAATTTCGGCAATGACGATGAATAATCAATATCTCTAATATTTATTACGAAAGGATACAAAGATTATCACTAACCAAAAACGACTATTGAGACTTATTTTTATCTCGTCTACAAGAATATGGCAGAAATATTAGAAAAAAACATTTATTTCAGAAAATAAATTTTTTATCTTTTGAACCGAAAATTTTACATTAATTCTGGCTATACCATTGAATTCTTATCGCAACTTAACATCGAATGAGACCTGCTGCACATTTATTTTTCTATCCAGTTCCGAATAAACTGAAGTCAAAAGTGGTGCGTGCTAAGTGTGTCACGCGGTACATACTCTTTTATAATTTGATAATTATTTCTTTAATAACGGGAGCGGGCACCGCAGGCGAACATTATTGGGCTCGGGGGTTGTGGGGTTTTAGGCTATTATACAATTAAAATCAATTTTAAAAAGTGTATGCATAAGTACGTATACATGTGTTTATATATATATATATATATGTATATTAACACACACGCATGTATATAAATACTTATAATGTAAGTATCCGGGATTTTTAAAAGTTTGTCCACACCAGTGGGGTTTTCGAAATTTAAGGATGATTCGATTGTATAATAAACCAAGACCCTACAACCCCCGACCCCAATGATGTTTGCCTGCGGCGCCCGCTCCCGTTTCCGTTCACTATTATATTTTAAAACACAAAAATATTAAAAAAGACATGATTTAGACAGTAGCTTAATCGTCACGGAAACTGACATTATACGTATAATTTTTCCGGGACATCCTGCAAACGTAGAAAAATCCTTGATACTTGCATTATATCTATGAAAAAGTCCCAGAAACTTGAGTTTTATCTATTTAAACCTATACATATATATATGTATATATTAAGACACACGTATGTGCATATATACAGGGCGTCTCTCTGTATATGCTGCAAAAGGATCCACCTGTAGAGGAAAAAATTCTAACACATACGTAACTTTTCCGTTTTTCGATTACATAATTTTGGAGTTATAGGCAACTGAAAATTTAGAAAATCAGCCAGTCAGCTCCCGCTGCCGTTACCGCGCTGACGACAGAGGAGAGAGTACGTGGAGCTTCCGCGCTACGGCTGAAGTACCGGGGAATGAGAAGGAGAGCGCGCCTAACCTTTCCTGCTCTACTGGTTTAGCTGAAAACATAGACGCTGACTGCGTAGTCCATGTCTTCGGACGGGCAAGCGGATGAGCACTATAAGTATACCTATAGGTATTGCATTTGTTCTTCGGCTGTCTTTTCACACGTGACACGTAACGCGGGCTTGTATTGGTCGAGTACCCTGTACGAGTATGAGTATTGTCTCTGAGGCGTCTCAGCGTATATATACGTTATTCGCAAATATAAAATAGCGTGAAAATATCTATTCTTATAAAGATTAGATCTTTTCTTTTTTAATAATTAAAATCTAGGCTCAACTATAAACATTAAAATAATATTAAAATAAAATTAATTCACTAAATGAATCTCGTTTAGTTTATGAAACTTTTCATACATACTCTATGATGCATTAATAATAAGTTTTAACAATGACAATCATTGAGTAGCCTCCAAATTTGAATAATTTAAGATTCATGCTTTTTATCAATTTAATCGGCCACAGGTTTGAATTTCGATACCTCAAGTGCTGATAAAAGAAATCTAGCACTGTTTAGTCTGCAACGATGCACCTGCATAAAGTGCAGTATTAAAATGTAATAAATATTAAATTAATAAAGAGCGCGAATAATTAAATGCTTTGATAGTCTAAATTCCGTAAGATAAGTAAGGCAAGCAAGAGCGAAGATCGGCACAAAGAGGAATCCGACAACTCTCCCCCCACCATAGTACTACGTAGATAGTAGCAGATCGGGAGAGGCCGGAATATATATAGATATAGAGCGGCCGCTCGTGCACCTGCGATAGATTGTACAGTAGCGCGCACGATATAGATATACTCAAATACACACTCTCGGTCTTTATATTCGGCGCTCTCGTTGCCGAAAATAAGTTTCGCTTGGCCCAGCGACCGAGCCGGACGGGCGAAGCTACACAACGGCTATTCGCATTGATCGTGCGCACACGTTCAATGCTTATACAGGCCTAAATCCGAACCTTTTCCGTTGAGCACTGGTATTAGTCAGTCGTGCGCACACGGATGACGGAAACTAGTACTAATTCAAGAACTCTTATACTTGTGTCGTGCGCACACGGCTCAAGTGCAAGGAGTTGCCTACCCTTGTACCAGTCAGAGTATAGCTGTCGTCTCGTGCGCACACGTGAAAAGAGTAATACCGAGACCGAGGTAAACCCCGTCACTCGTATAGGAACTCTGCGTATCCCGAGTAGTTCGTGCGCACACGTTCTATCGGAGATCCGCTGAGCACAAGAGGATTTAACCCTTGACACGTGCGCACACACGTTAAGGGATAACCCTTACTTGCGCCGCGGAAAAGATAGTATTTTAACGTTATCTTATTTAAGAGTAACTACGGCAAGATTTAGTCTTTATGTTTGTTTTTTTGTATTTGTTCGCAGGACACCTCGTCCAAGATATAAGCTCGAGGCTTATCACTTTTGTTTGCGTTATTTTTTTAGTATTATATTTTTATTCTGAATAGTTTTAAGTTTACAGATTTTTAATAAATCGTTTTTGTTTTAAACTTATATCACTTGAGTCTACCCGGTCATTTTCCCGCATTAGAGATTCCGTCCACCATCTTTCACCCTGGTTCCCTGAGCATCCTAGATGGAGTTCTAACTTACTACATTCACCACCCCACTAGCCAAATCACCTCGTTACAAGTCTATGACAATTTTGGCCTGACTATGAGCTAGTAGCCGATTAAATTGATAAAATGCATTAGTCTTAAATTATTTAAATTTGGAGGCAATTCAATGATTGTCATTGTTAAAGCTTATTATTAATGCATCATAGAGTATGTGTAAAAATTTTCATAGACTAAACACTGCTAGATTTATTTTACGAGTACTTGAGTTATCGAAATTCAAGCTTGTGGCCGATTAACAGTATGTTAAAATTTATTGATCTTGGATTATTTAAATTTGGAGACTGTTTAATGATTGTAATAAGTAGTTGCCTTTTTTTAATTAGAAATCGATTCCAGCCCATGGATTTCTAAATAAAAAAAGTGGTTTTTCTAATGAACGAGATTCATTTAGTGAATTTATTTTAATTTAATATTATTTTAATGATTATATCCAAGTCTAGATTTTAATTATTAAACAAGAAAAAATCTAATCCTTATAGGAATAAATATTTTCACGCCATTTTGTATTTGTGAATAGCGCATAGATACGCTGAGACGCATCAGGTACAATATGCATACTCGCACAGGGTACGCGACCGATACAAGCCCGCGTTACGTGTCACGTGTGAAAAGACAGCCGACGAACAAATGCAATACCTATAGGTTGTCACGTGGCGATTTGTCGCACGATAATTACACGAATACATGATACAAGTGACTCAATTTTTACGAGAGCGATTTGCGTGCCTCTTCTAGGCAAAGATTGGAATTAATTGTAATTTGTTTGAATTAAAAGAGAATTAAACTGTCGAGCCACTTGATTGTATAGCGTGCCTTCCACAGGCTTCTTTAGATTTCGCTCGGCCCACATATTGTTATTTGATTTTGTATAACACTTGATTGCCTATTAAAGGACAGAAATTGTTAAATTTGTATTTAAAAGAAGCTGTCAACGTATTTATTTTTTTTCTATTTTTGTGAATCCATGATATATTTATTTATTTGTGTGTGCTGTCCGTAAGCCGAAACTCAGCCCAAGAGTCGAACGTCTGAAACCGTCCGACCTCACGACTCTGCCTCTGACTAGTCGAGTCTAGATCATTTTTTAGAAGCATTAAAGTAAAATCAATTAATCGAGCGGCACTGCTCGAACGCTAAATTAAAATACCTTTTAATTTCCTAAAACAGTGCCTGGCGCCCTTCGTTCAAATCTGCCTATGCAGATAAGTATTAAAAATATAATTAAAGTCAGCTGCCAGAACTTTGATGGCGAGCTGACGGTCTTTTTCATCGTTTGCCTTTTACTTGTATAAGCAGGGAAATTATTAGGCCGCTCCCACGCCTAAATAAATTCCCCCGTTACAAGGTATACTTATAGCGCTCAGCCGCTTGCCCGTCCGAAAACTTGGACAACGCAGTGAGCGTCTATGTTTTCAGCTAAATGAGTAGAGCGGGGAAGGTTAGGCGCGCTCTCCTGCCCGTTCCCCGGTGCTTCTGCCGTAGCGCAGAAGGTCCGCCTACTTCTCCTCTGTCACCAGCGCGGTAACGGGACACATTGGGATAGGATGAAGCAAATAGCGTGCATAAGTCGAAAAATTTTTTATCTCATTTGTCTGATTAAATATTGAAAACTTGTTTATATATATATTTTATAAGATGAATCTAACAATAAATTGGTGAAAAAATTTCTTATACAAGGCACAGTACTATTATGAAGTGCGTTAATTAACAATTTCAAATTTATTTTTTTTTTAACAAGACTTTTTACTTTATATTTTTCTGTGTCTGCGACTAAATATCACTTGCAAAAATTCCAAAAAAAAATTCTGTCATATTCTTTATACATTAAACTTCCTTTTTCTCACATATTAAATGTCTTTTTATTATTTCTAGCAAGAGTAATACATTTTTACTTTTATATATTTATATTGGAATAATAAAAGTTAAATTTAAAGTTTAACAGTGCAACAATTAAAAGATTTAACCTGCTTTAAGTCAATTCTTGAAAATTTTTAAAGCGTATTATAACAACTTTTAATCTACACATCGCAAGTCTACGATCACTTGCGATTTCCAGAGAAAAATGGATTTTTCTGAAATAATATTCATTTTCTTAACCCTTTTCCTGGTCGAAGAGTTGCAGCTACGATGCAGACAAACGGAATTCACTTTGAAGGGTACCCACCATCGCCGAATCCGAATCCGGTGTCAGATTTTCAAAATTCAAGATAGCGGATCCAATGTGGCGGATGACGAATCTAAAAATCTAAGATTTAGAAAAATAAAAAATACTGTCGTATTTTACGTGAAAATATAAATAGAAACTGTCTCTAGTGATTTTCTGATTAGTCGCATAGTTTTCGAGAAAAAAATTCCTAGATATTTGATACTTACGCAGACCCACGTTTTCATCGCTTACCAGGCCGCAGCAAACTATTGAACTTCAGTAGCTGATATCTATAGATTAGGGGGTTTTGGGTGCCAGATTTTCAAAATTGTAGATGCCGGATCCAATATGGCGGATGACGAATCAAAAAATCCAAGATTTAGAAAAATAAAAAATACTGTCGTATTTTACGTGAAAATATAAATAGAAACTATCTCTAGAAATTTTTTGATTAGTCACATAGTGTCCGAGGAAAAAACTCCTGAAGTTTCGGGATTTTCGGTGCAGGGTTATCCTAGCAGGATTACCATAGCCTTAACTTCATTAGTTTCAGCAAAAGTTGCTTACTCACACTCATCACCACGGGGAGGTCGAAGTACGGACTTTAATGAGTTTTTTTTGTTCTTTTTATCGTTTTTTTGTATTTCTTGTTTTTTTCTGTTTTTTTTTTCTGTTTTTTTTCTGTTTTTTTTTTGTTTTTTTGTTTTATTTTTCTGTTTTTTTGTTTTTTGTTTTTTTTTGTTTTTTGTTTTTTTCTCTGTATTATGACTAATTCTGTTCATAAATTATGAAGAACTCATGAAGAGACCCTGAATCATTTCCTACCAGTGTACTCACCAATCAACTGTTTTGCTAATTGAAGTCTAAATGATAATTGATCTTGACAAATATCTCCTCTGTGACATTTGTATAAAATATAAGAGTTTACAATTGCCATGTCTATGTAATAATACAAAATGGAATGCCACCATTTTTTTGATTTCTTCCCAACCATGTATCGCTCTCGCAACTGGTCATATCGATCGACACCACCCATTATTTTATTATAAACTTGGACACTTATGGAACAAGGTACAGCAATCAGAGAACAATCTTTCAGTTTTCGAGAAATTTCAACATTCTCTGCAGGGCTGAAAGCAGATGTTATCATTGTTACAGGCTTGGTATCCATCCATTTTATAGCAGCAACCTTATCTTCAGTTCTGTAGTTGAATTCTCCTCTCGCCATTTTTTCTTTAGATTTAAAACGTCTCGGGCAAACCTTTCCGATTGTTCCGGATTGTCCCAACCGAATATATACCTCGATGCAGGAGTTTTTCAACTTGGCTGACAGAATAAAAAAAATTGTCAAACGCTACCAAATAGCCACATCCAAGTTTATTTCAAATCATGTTCAGAATAACGCGTTCTCCAAGAGGATTATTAGATTTATCTTTCGTCTTCCCTGTATAAACATCAGATTTGATAACAAAGCCTGTAGCCAAATCAGCCAAACACCAAACCTTGTACCTACGTTTTACGGGTTTCATTGGCATGTATTGAATGAAAGATGATCGCCCAGAGAAAGATATCATCGATTCATCAAGAGAGACAGTTTTTGAAGAATTATAGACTTTTCCACTCGCTTGATTGATGTGCTCTATCAAAGGCCTTACTTTGTGAAGTTTCTCATAGTTCGGATCTTCTCGTGGAAGCATAGTACTATTATCGTTGATATGTATCATTCCCGTCAGTTTGTAGACGTTTACTCGGCATGATCTTCGCGATACAATCGTCTCTGAGGAATGAATCTGAATTCCAATAGTTTGCTACCCTTGGCAACCGATGGATACCCATTAGAATGAGCATCCCAATGTAAACTGATATTTCATTCATATTTGTTTCTTCCTACTTCTGAGCATTTTTTGTACTGCATATCTATTAGTTTCAGTGACGATTATCTGTAGAAGACTGAATTCAAACATTTGAGAAAACATAAACTTTTTGACATTTTTGCTCGATATCGAGAATATGTTGAGAGAGGGTGGAGAATCAAAAAAATCATAGTGTATTTCAAAACTGCCTAGTTCCTGAGTCCATTCACTATTTAGTGAATCATCAATATCATTGTCATGTTCTTCTAAAGGCTCAGATTCATCAATCTCGTCCTCAGATTCATCGGAACTGATGTCCGAATTCTCTGGATTGAGTGGGAGATTATCATCTCTACTACGAAGTCTCATTAGAATTACGCTTATAAGCCAGATAGGCTAGCCCGCAATCAATGTTTTCACACTTTTTTGTGCTAGTTACCCAAATCAATGTTCTCCCACTTTTTAGTGATGGCTACATATCGTGTTCTTAGTAACGATCGCTTGATCACAACATAATTGATCAAAACTT
Source organism: Megastigmus dorsalis (assembly GCA_900490025.1). Lineage (NCBI taxonomy): Eukaryota > Metazoa > Arthropoda > Insecta > Hymenoptera > Megastigmidae > Megastigmus > Megastigmus dorsalis. Next base: position 9,970 of record UELU01126815.1, read on the forward strand.
AAAGAGAGGAATTAATTCATATCTAAGCTACAAAAAAAAAAAAAAATTCGATATAGTGGCCAAGTTTAGTAAATTGAAATGTCACACAGAGCTTGAACAACGATGAAGGGACGAAAATTGATAAATTGATTATTTTGGAATTTTTTCCTCGAAAACTATGCGACTATTCAAAAAATTTCTAGAGACAGTTCCTTTTTGTTTTTCTACGTAGAATACGACATTATTTATTATTTTTCTAAATCTTGGAATTTGAGATTCGTCATCCGCCATATTGGATCCGCCTTCTTGAATTTTGAAAATCTGACCGCAGATTCGGATTCAGTGACGGACGGAACTCGTCAAAGTGAATTCCGTTTGTCTGCATCTTAGCTGCAACTCTTCGGCCAGGAAAAGGGTTATTAACTATACTAAGAAACAGTAATATTTAATTAATATTAATTTCATTAATATAAATGACTTTAATTATATTAAAAATATAAATTGTAAGTACATATACTTAAAGTGATATGATATATTATATTATATTATGTATATATATATTATTGTAACGGGGCTGTTATTATCGCGGTGAGAACGTACTTGCATTCTCACTCCTCCCTGCATACACGTTGCAGCGTCAAAATCGAACGATGATTTGACGCTGTGCATACTCCAACAGCTTTCGTTTACAAACACGAGACTCTCTTGACGAGTCTCGTTTTCCGTTGTTCAGAAATATTGCTTGCGAGCACCGTGCAATGCTCGCACGTCTTGCTGCTCAGATTTAATGCCCAGTATAAACGCTTTCCTACTTTGTCCGCGGAGGTGGCGGTAATCGCGGGTATTAAGGGAAATAGTTCGGTTTATCTAGTAGAAATAATAACGATGTGATTTTCTTAATATTGAGTATATTGTTACGTCCGGAAGGGACGTAAAATAATCGAATATTAATTAATATTATAATATATAGTGGTACGGTTATCGTCTCAATTGGATAACTTTAGTATCCAATTGTTTAACGTGAGGTTGGGTTAGAATTTGATGTTTCAGAGACTCTTATACAGTTTAAACGTTGATCGTTTATTAGAGATTATACCCGAGAGAGATCGCGTTTACTTGACGTGTCTGTCTACTCGAGGGACTCTGACTGTGATCGGCTCAATCGGCTCGATCTGTCTCTGATTGAAACTCAAAAATGGAC